>PNEQ01127966.1:0-38466 GCA_003012365.1 Medauroidea extradentata
GGTATGTTAGGTTAGGTTAGGTTACGATACGTTACGATACGATACGAAACGAAACAATACGATACGATACGATAAAATACGATACGATAGGTTAGGTTAGGTTAATTTAGGTTAATTAAGGTTAGGTTAGGTTACGATACCATACGATACGATACTATACGATACGTTACATAACGAAACGAAACGATACGATACGATAGGTTAGGTTAATTTAGGTTAGATTAGGTTAATTTAGGTTAATTTAGGTTAGGTTAGGTTAGGAATGGTTAGGTTTTGTTAGGTTAGTTTACGATACGATACGATACGAAACGATACGATACGATACGATAAAAAACGATACGATACGATACGATAGGTTAGGTTAGGTTAGATTACATTAGGTTAGGTTAGGTTAGTTAGGTTAGGTTAATTTAGGTAAATTTAGTTTAATTTAGGTTAGGTTAGTTTAGGTTATGTTACGATACGATACTATTCGATACGAAACGATACGATACGATACGATACGATACGATATGATACGATAGGTTAGGTTAGGTTAGGTTAGATTAGGTTAGGATAGGTTAGGTTAGTTAGGTTAGGTTAAGTTAGGTTAATTTAGGTTAATTTAGGTTAATTTAGGTTAGGTTAGTTTAGGTTAGGTTAATTTAGGTTAATTAAGGTTAGGTTAAGTTAGGATAAGTTAGGTTAGGTTAGGTTAGTATGGTTAGGTTAATTTAGGTTAGGTTAGGTTAATTTTGGTTAATTTAGTTTAGTTTAGGTTAGGATAGGTTATGTTAGGTTAGGTTACGATACGAAACGATACGATACGATACGATAGTTTAGGTTAGTTTAGGTTAGGTTAGATTATGTTCGTTTAATTTAGGTTAAATTAGGTTAGGTTAGGTCAGGTTAGGTTAGGTTACGATACGATACGATACGAAACGACACGATACGAAATGATACGATACGATACGTTAGGTTAGGTTACGTTAGGTTAGGTTACGTTTGGTTAGGTTAGGTTACGTTAGGTTAGGTTAATTTAGGTTAGGTTAGGTTAGGTTAGTTTATGTTAATTTAGGTTAATTTAGATTAGGTTAGGTTAGGTTAGGTTAATTTAGGTTAGGTTAGGTTAGTTTAGGATAGGTTATGTTAGGTTAGGTTAGGTTAATTTTTAGGTTAGGTTTGGTTAGGTTAGGTTCGGTTAGGTTAGGTTAGGTAAGGTTACGATACGATACGATACGAAACGATACGATACAATACGATACGATAGGATAGGTTAGGTTAGGTTAGGTTAGAATAGGTTAGGTTAGGTTATGTTATGTTAGGTTATGTTAGGATAGGTTAGGTTGGGTTACGTTAGGTTAATTTAGGGTAATTTAGGTTAGGTTAGGATATGTTAGGTTAGGTTAGGTTAGGTTACGATACGATACTATTCGAAACGATACGATACGATATGATACGACACGATACGATAGGTTAGGTTAGGTTAAGTTAGGTTAGGTTAATTTAGTTTTGGTTAGGTTAGGTTAGGTTAATTTAGGTTAGGTTAGGTTAAGATAGGTTAGGTTAGGTTAGGATAAGTTAGGATAGGTTAGGTTATGTTAGGTTAGGTTACGATGCGATACATAGGTTAGGTTAGGTAAGGTTAGGTTAATTTAGTTTTGGTTAGGTTAGGTTAGTTTAAATTAACTTAATTTATGTTAGGTTAGTTTAGGATAGGATAGGTTAGGTTAGGTTAGGTTAATTTAGGTTAATTTAAGTTAGGTTAGTTTAGGATGCGATGGGTTAGGTTAGGTTAGGTTACGAAACGATACGATACTAAACGATACGATACGATTCAATAGGTTAGGATAGGTTAGGTTAGGTTAAGTTAGATTTATTTAGGTTAGTTTAATTTAGGTTATGTTAGGTTAGGTTAGGTTAAATTAAGTTAATTTAAGTTACGTTAGTTGATTTAGTTTAATTTAAGGTTAGGTTAGGATAGTTTATGTTAGGTTAGATTAGGTTAGGTTGCGAAACGATACGATACGATACGATAGTTTCGGTTAGGTTAGGTTATGTTATGTTAGATTAAGTTAGGTTAGGTTAAGTTCGTTTAATTTAGGCTAAATTAGGTTAGGTTAGGTTAGGTTACGATACGATACGATACGAAACGATACGATACGACACGATACGATACGTTAGGTTAGGTTAGGTTAATTTAGGTTAGGTTAGGTTAATTTAGGATAATTTAGTTTAGGTTAGATTAGGTTAGGTTAGGTTAATTTAGGTTAGGTAAGGTTTGTTTAGGTTAGGTTAGGTTAGGTTATGTTAATTTAGGTAAGGTTAGGTTAGGTAAGGTTAATTTAGGTTAGGTTAGCTTAGGTTCGGTTAGGTTAGGTTAGGTAAAGTTACGATACGATACGAAACGAAACGATAAGATACGATACGATACGATACGATAAGATAGGTTAGGTTATGTTAGTTTAGATTAGGTTAGGTTAGGTTATGTTAGGTTAGATTAGGTTAGGTTAATTTAGGTTAGGTTATGTTAGGTTAGGTTAATTTAGGTTAAATTAGGTTAGGTTAGGTAAGGTTAGGTTAGGTTAGGTTAGGTAAGGTTAGGTTAGGTCAGATGAAGTAACGATACGATACGATACGATATGGTACGATATGATACGATATGATACGATAAGATGCGTAACGATTCGATACGATACGATAGGTTAGGTTAGGTTAGGTTAGGTTAGGTTAATTTAGGTTAGTTTATGTTACGTTAGGTTAGGTAGATTAGGTTAGGTTAGATTAGGGTTAGGTTAAGGTTAGCTTAGGTTAATTTATGTTAAATAAGGTTAGGTTAGGTTAGGTTACGATACGATTCGATACGATATGATACGATAGGATAGGTTAGGTTAGGTTAGTTAGGTTAGGTTATGTTAAGTTAGGTTAATTTAGGTTAAATTAGTTTAGGTTAGGTTAGGTTAATTTAGGTTAATTTAGGTTAGGTTAGGTTAGGATAGGTTAGGTTAGGTTACGTTAGGTTAGTTAGGTTAGGTTAATTTAGGTTAGGTTAGGTGAGGTTAGGTTAATTTAGGTTAATTTAGGTTAGGTTATGATATGTTAATTTATGTTAATTTAGGTTAGGTTTGGTTAGGTTAGGTTAGGATAGATTATGTTAGGTTAGGTTAGGTTAGGTTACGAAACGAAACGATACGATACGATACGATAGGTTTGGTTAGGTTAGGTTAGGTTAGGTTAGGTTAGGTAAGGTTAGGTTAGGTTAGGTTAGGTTAGGTTAGACTAAGTTAGGTTAGGTTAGGTTCGTTTAATTTAGGTTAAATTAGGTTAGTTTAGGTTAGGTTAGGTTACGATACGATACGATACTATACGATACGATACTACACGATACGATAAGTTAGGTTAGGTTAGTTTAGGTTAGGTTAATTTAGGTTAGGTTAGGTTAATTTAAATTAGGTGAGGTTAGGTTAGGTTAGGTTAAATTAGGTTAGGTTAGTTTAGTTTAGGTTAGGTTAGGTTAATTTAGGTTAGGTTAGGTTAGGTTAGGTTAATTTAGGTTAGGTTAGGTTAAGGTATGGTTCGGTTAGGTTAGGTTAGGTTAGGTTAAGTTATATTACGGTACGATTGGATACGAAACGAAACGATACGATACAATACGATAGGTTAGGTTAGGTTATGTTAGGTTATGTTAGGTTAATTTTGGTTAGGATAGGTTAGGTTAATTTAGGTTAAATTATGTTAGGTTAGGTAAGGTTAGGTTAGGTAAGGTTAGGTTACGATACGATACGGTACGATACGATACGATACGATAGGTTAGGTTAGGGTAGGATAGGTTAGGTTTGGTTACGTTAGGTTAATTTAGGTAAATTTAGGTTAGGTTAGGTTAGGATAGGTAAGGTTAGGTTAGGTTAGGTTACGATACGATACGATACGAAACTTTACGGTACGATACTATATGATATGATATGATACGATACGATGCGGTACGATACGATACGATACGATACGTAACGATAGGTTAGGTTAGGTTAATTTAGGTTATTTAGGTTATTTTAGGTTAGGTTACGATACGATACGATACGAAACGATACGAAACGACACGATACGGTACGATAGGTTAGGTTAGGTAAATATAGGTTAGGTAAATATAGGTTAATTTAGGTTAGGTTAGGTTAAATTATGTTACGATACGATACGATACGAAACGAAACGTTACGATACGATATAATACGATACGATACGATACGTCACGACACGATACCTTACGATACGATATGATATGTTATGTTGTTAGGTTAGGTTAGGTTAATTTAGGTTAGGTTAGGTTAGATTAGGTTAATTTAGGTTAATTTAGGTTAATTTAGGTTAGGTTAGGTTAATTTAGGTTAATTTAGTTTAGGTAAGGTTACGTTAGGTTAGGTTAGGTTAGGTTACGATACGAAACGATACGAAACGATACGATACGATAGGTTAGGATAGGTTAGGTTAATTTAGGTTAATTTAGGTTAGGTTAGGTTAGGTTAGATTAGGTTACGATACGATACGATACGATAGGTTAGGTTAGATTAAGTTATGTTAGGTTAGTTTAATTAAGGTTAATTTAAGTTAGGTTAGGTTAGGATAGGTTAGGTTAGGTTAGGTTATGTTAGGTTAGGTTACGAAACGATACGAAACGATATTAAACGATACGATACGATAGGTTAGGTTACGTTAGGTTAGGTTAGGATAGGTAAGGTTACGATACGATACGATACAATACGAAACGATACGATACGAAACGATACGATGCGATACGATACGACACGAAACGATACGATACGATACGGTAGGTTAGGTTAGGATAGGTTAGGTTAGGTTAGGTTAATTTAGGTTAGGTTAGATTAAGTTAGGTTAGGTTATATTACGATACGATACGATAAAATACGATACGAAACTATACAATACGATACGATACGATGCGATAGGTTAGGTTAGATTAGGTTAGGTTAATTTAGGTTAATTTAGGTTAGGTTAGATTACGATACGATACGATACGATAGGTTAGGTTAGGTTAGGTTAATTTAGGTTAGGTTAGGTTAGGTTAATTTAGGTTAATTTAGGTTAGGTTAGGTTAGGAATGGTTAGGTTAGGAATGGTTAGGTTAGGAATGGTTAGGTTAGGTTAGGATAGGTTAGGTTACGATATATACGATACGAAACGAAACGATACGATATGATACGATAAGATACGATACGACACGATACGATAAGTTACGTTACGATAGGTTAGGTTAGGGTAGGATAAGTTAGGTTAGGTTAGGTTATGTTAGGTTAGGTTACGATACGATACGAAACGATATTATACGATACGATACGATAGGTTAGGTTAGGTTAAATTAGGATAGGTTAGGATTAGATACGATATGATACAATACGAAACGATACGATACGAAACGATACAATACTACAGGAAAAGATACGATACGATACGATAGGTTAGGTTAGGTTAAATTAGGTTAGGTTAGGTTAGGTAAGGTTACGATACGATACGAAACGATACGAAACGATACGATACGGTACGATAGGTGTGGTTAGGTAAATATAGGTTAGGTAAATTTAGGTTAATTTAGGTTAGGTTAGGTTAGGTTAAATTGTGTTACGATACGATACGAAACGATATGTTAGGTTAGGTTAGGTTAGATTAGGTTAGGTTAAGTTAGGTTATGTTAGGTTAGGTTAGGTTAGGTTAATTTAGGTTAGGTTATGTTAGGTTAGGTTAATTTAGGTTAAATTAGGTTATGTTAGGTTAGGTTAGGTTAGGTTAGGTTAGGTTACGATACGATACGGTACGATACGATACGTTACGATAGGTAAGGTTAGGTTAGGGTAGGATAGGTTAGGTTATGTTAGGTTAATTTAGGTTAAGTTAGGTTAGGTTAAGATAGGTAAGGTTAGGTTAGGTTAGGTTAGGTTACGATACGATACGAAACGATACGATACGGTACGATATGGTACATTACGATATGATACGATACGATACGATGCGATACGATACGATACGATAGGTTAGGTTAGGTTAGGTTAGGTTAATTTAGTTTAATTTAGGTTATTTTAGTTTAGGTTAGGTTACGATACGATACGATATGATACGATACGATACGACACGACACGATACCTTACGATACGATACGATAGGTTATGTTAGGTTATGTTAGGTTAGGTTAGGTTAGATTAGGTTAATTTAGGTAATGTAGGTTAATTTAGGTTAGGTTAGGTTAATTTAGGTTAATTTAGTTTAGGTAAGGTTAGGTTAGGTTAGGTTAGGTTACGATACGACTCGATACGATACGATACGATAGGTTTATTTAGGTTAGGTTAGGTTTGATTAGGTTACGATACGATACGATACGATTCGATACACGATACACGAAACATGATACATGATACATGATATTGATACATGATATATGATATATGATATATGATATGATATGATACAATACGATACGATACGATACGAAACGAAACGATACGATACGATAGGTTAAGTTAGGTTAAGTTAGGTTAGGTTAGGTTAATTTAGGTTAATTTAAGTTAGGTTAGGTTAGGATAGGTTAGTTTAAGTTAGGTTATGTTAGGTTAGGTTACGAAACGATACGAAACGATATTATACGATACGATACGATAGGTTAGGTTACATTAGGTTAAGTTAGGATAGGTTAGATTACGATACGATACGATACATTACGAAACGATACTATACGAAAAGATACGATGCGATACGATACGACACTAAACGATACGATACGATAGGTTAAGTTAGGATAGGTTAGGTTAGGTTCGGTTAATTAAGGTTAGGTTAGGTCAGGTTAGGTTAGGTTAGATTACGATACGATACGATACGAAACGATTCGAAACGATACGATACGATACAATAGGTTAGGTTAGGTTAGGTTAATTTAGGTTAATTTAGGTAAGGTTAGGTTAATTTCGTTTAATTTAGGTTAGGTTAGGTTACATTACGATACGGTACGATACGATACGATACGAAACGATACGAACTGAAACGAAACCATACAATACGATATGTTAGGTTAGGTTAGGTTAGTTTAGGGTAGGTTAGGTTTGGTTAGGTTAATTTAGGTTAATTTAGGTTAATTTAGGTTAGGTTAGGTAAGGAAAGTTTAGGTTAGGTTAGGGTTCGATACGATACGAAACTATACGATACGATACGATACGATACAAAACGATACGATACGATACGTTAGGTTAGGTTAAGTTAGGATTCGATTCGATACGATACGAAACGATACGATACGAATCGATACGAAACGAAACGATATGATACGATACGATACGAATCGATACGATACGATACGATACGATAGGTTAGGTTAGGTTAGGTTAGGTTTGGTTTGGTTTGGTTAGGTTTGGTTTGGATAGGTTAGGTTATGTTAGGTTAGGTTAGGTTACGATACGATACGATACAATACGAAACGATACGATACAAAACGATACGATACGATACGATAGGTTAGGTTAGGTTAGGATATGTTAGGTTAGGTTTGGTTAACTAAGGTAATTTAGGATAGGTTAGGTAAGGTAAGGTTAGGTTAGGTTACGATACGATACAATACGAAACGATACGATACGAAACGAAACAATACGATACGACACAATACGAAACGATACGATACGATAGTTTAGGTTAGGATAGGTTAGGTTAGGTTAGATTAGGTTAGGTTACGTTACGTTAGTTAGGTTAGGTTAATTTAGTTTAATTTAGGGTAATTTATGTTAGGTTATGTTACGTTAGGTTAATTTAATTTAATTTAGGTTAGATTAGGTTAGGTTAGTTAGGTTAGGTTAATTTAGGTTAGGTTAGGTTAGGTTTGGGTAATTTAGGTTAATTTAGGTTAGGTTACGTTAGGTTAGGTTAATTTAGGTTATTTTAGGTTAGGGTAGGTTAGGTTAGGTTAATTTAGGTTAGGTCAGGTTAGGTTAGTTTTTCTTAGGTTAGGTTAATTTAGGTTAGGTTAGGATAGGTTTGGTTAGGATAGGTGAGGTTAGGTGAGCATAGATTAGGTTAGGATTGGTTAGTTTAGGTAAGGTTACGATACAATACGATAGGTTAGGTCAGGTTAGGTTCGGTTATGTTAGGTTAGGTTCGTTTAATCTAGGTTAAATTAGATTAGGTTAGGTTAGGTTAGGTTACGATACGATACGATACGATAGGTTAGGTTAGGTTAGGTTAAGTTAGGTTAGGTTAGGTTAGTTTATGTTAGGTTAGGTTAGGTTATGTTGGGTTAGGTTAATTTTGGTTAGGTTAGGTTAGATTAATTTAGGTTAATTTAGATTATGTTAGGTTAATTTAGGTTAGGTGAGGTTACGTTAGGTAAGGTTAGGTTAGGTTAGGTTTGGTTAATTTATGTTAGGTTAGGGTAGGTTAGGTTAGGTTAATTTAGGTTAGGTTAATTTAGGTTAGGTTAGGTTAGGTTAGGTTAGGTTAGGTAAGGTTAGGTTATGTTAGGTTAGTTTATGTTATGTTAGGTTAGGTAAGGTTAGGTTAGGTTAGGTTAATTTAGTTTAAATGAAGTTAGGTTAGGTAAGTTTAGGTTAGGTTAGGTTAGATAAGTTAGGTTAGGTTACGATACGATTCGATACGATACGATAGGTTAGGTTAGGTTAGGTGAGGTTAGGTTAGGTTAGGATAGGTTAGGTTAGGTTAGGATTGGTTAGGTTAATTTATGTTAGGTTAGGTTACGTTAGTTTAGGTTAGGTTAGGTTACGATACGATACATTTCGAAATGATACGAAACAATACGAAACGGTATTCGATACGATACGATACGATACGATTTGTTAGGTTAGGTTATGTTAGGTTAGGTTATGTTAGGTTAGGTTATGTTAGGTTAGGTTAGGTGAGATTAATTTAGGTTAATTTAGGTTAGGTTAGATTAGGTTAGTTTACGATACGGTATGATACGATACGAAACGATTCGATACGATACAATACGATATCATACGATACGATACGATACTTTACTATACGATACGATACGATAGGTTAGGTTTGGTTAGGTTAGGTTAGGTTAGGTTAATTTAGGTTAGGTTGTTAGGTTAGGTTAGGTAAATTAAGGTTATTTTTGGTTAGGTTAGGTTACGATACGATACGATACGAAACGATACGTTACAAAACGATTCGAAACGATACGATACGATACGATAGGTTAGGATAGGTTAGGTTAATTTAGGTTAATTTAGGTTAGGTTAGGTTAATTTATTTAAATTTAGGGTAGGTTACATTACGATACAGTACGATACGGTACGATACGAAACGATACGAATCGAATCGAAAAGAAACGAAACGATACGATACTATACGAAATGATAGGTTAGGTTAGTTTAGGGTAGGTTAGGTTCGGGTAGGTTAATTTAGGTTAATTAAGGTTAGGTTAGGTTAGGTTACGATACGGTACGAAACGATTCTAAACGATACAAAACGATACGACACGATACGTTAGGTTAGGTTAGGTTAGGTTAGGTTACGAATAGATACGATACGATACGAAACGATACGATACGAAACGATACGAAACGAAACGATACGATACGATACGAAAATATACGAATCGATACGATACGATACGAAACGATACGATATGATACGATAGGTTAGGTTAGGTTAGGTTGGGTTAGGTTAGGTAAGGTTAGGTTAATTTAGGTAAGGTTATGTTAGGTTAGGTTAGGTTAGGTTAGGTTAATTTAGGTTAGGTTAGGTTAGTTTAGGTTACGATACGATACGAAACGAAACGCAACGAAACGATACGATACGATACGGTAGGGTATGGTACGATACGATACGATACGATAGGTTATGTTAGGTTAGGTTAGGTTATGTTAGCTTAGGTTTGGTTAGGTAAGGTTAGGCTAGGTTAGGTTAGGTTAACTTTGGTTAATTTAGTTTAGGTTAGGATAATTTAAGTTAGGTTAGTTTAGGTTAGGTTAGGCTACGTAAGGTTACGATACGATACGAAACGATACGTAACGATACGATACGTTACGATACGATGCAATAGGTTGTTTAGGTTAGGTTAGGTTAGGTTAGGTTACGTTTATGTAGGTAAAATTAGGTTAGGATAGGTTAGGTTACGATGCGATACGATTGGAAAGGATACGATAATATACAATACGATACGATACGATACGTTGTTTAGGTTAGGTTAGGTGAGGTTAGGTTAGGTTAATTAAGGTTAGGTTAGGTTAGGTTAGGTCAGGTAAGGTTAGGTTAGGTTAGGTTACGATACTATACGATACAACACGAAACGATACGATACGAAACGATACGATACGAAACGATACGATACGAAACGATACGATACGAAACGATACGGTACGAAACGATACGATACGATACGATAGGTAAGGATAGGTTATGTTATGTTATGTTAGGTTAGGTTAGGTTAACTTAGGGTAATTTAGGATAAGTTAGGTTAGGTTAGGTTAGGTTAGGTTAGGTTACGATACGATACAATTCGAAACGATACAATACGAAACGAAACGATACGATACAATACGAAACGATACGATACGATCGTATAGGTTAGGATAGGTTAGGTTAGGTTAGGTTAGGTTAGGTTAGGTAAATTCAGTTTAATTTAGGTTAATTTAGGTTAGGTTAGGTTAATTTAGGTTAATTTAGATTAGGGTAGGTTAGGTTAGTTAGGTTAGGTTAATTTAGGTTAGGTTAGGGTAGGTTAGGTTAGGATAATTTACGTTAATTTAGGTTAGGTTATGTTAGGTTAATTTAAGTTAATTTAGGTTAGGTTAGGTTAGGTAAGGTTACGATTCTATACGAAACGAAACGATACTATATGATTCGATACGATACGATGCGATAGGTTAGGTTAGGTTAGGTTAATTTAGGTTAGGTTAGATTAGGTTAGGTTAGGTTAAGTTAATTTAAGTTAATTTAGGTTAGGTTAGGTTAGGATCGGTTAGGTTACGTTATATTAGGTTAGGGTACGATACGATATGAAATGATATTATTCGATACGATACGATACGATAGGTTAGGTAAGGTTAGGTTAGGTTAGGTTATGTTCGTTTAATTTAGGTTAAATTAGGTTAGGTTAGTTCAGGTTAGATTAGGTTACGATACGATACGATACGAAACGACACGATACGAAACGATACGATACGATAAGTTAGGTTAGGTTAGGTAAAATTTGGGTTAGATTAGGTTAGGTTAATTTAGGTTAATTTAGGTTCGGTTAGGTTACGATACGATACGATAAGAAACGAAACGAAACGATACGATATGATACGATAAGATACGATACGACACTATACGATACGATACAATAGGTTAGGTTAGGTTAATTTAGGTTAGGTTGATTTAGGTTAATTTAGGTTAGGTTAGGATAATTAGGTTAGGTAAGGTTATGTTAGGTTAGGTTACGAAACGATACGAAACGATATTATACGATACGATAGGTTAGGTTAGGTTAGGGTAGGTTAGAATACGATACGATACGAAACAATACGAAACGATACGTTACGAAACTATACGATACGACAGGAAAAGATACGATACGATAGGTTAGGATAGGTTAGGTTAGGTATGGTTAGGTTAGGTTAATTTTGGTTAGGTTAGGTTAGGTTAATTTCGGTTAGTTTAGGTTATTTTATTTTAGGTTAGGTTAATTTAGGTTAATTTAGGGTATGTTAGGTTAGGTTAGGTTACGATATGTTACGATACGATACGAAACGAAACAATACGATACGATACGATAAAATACGATACGATAGGTTAGGTTAGGTTAATTTAGGTTAATTAAGGTTAGGTTAGGTTACGATACCATACGATACAATACTATACGATACGTTACATAACGAAACGAAACGATACGATACGATACGATAGGTTAGGTTAATTTAGGTTAGGTTAGGTTAATTTAGGTTAATTTAGGTTAGGTTAGGTTAGGAATGGTTAGGTTATGTTAGGTTAGGTTACGATACGATACGATACGAAACGATACGATACGATACGATAAAAAACGATACGATACGATAGGTTAGGTTAGGTTAGATTACATTAGGTTAGGTTAGGTTAGTTAGGTTTAGTTAATTTAGGTAAATTTAGTTTAATTTAGGTTAGGTTAGGTTAGTTTATGTTATGTTACGATACGATTCGATACGAACGATACGATTCGATACGATACGATACGATATGATACGATAGGTTAGGTTAGGTGAGGTTAGGTTTGGTTAGGCCTGCATAGGTTAGGTTAATTTAGGTGAGGTTAGTTTAGGTTAATTCAGGTTAATTTATGTTAATTTAGGTTAGGTTAAGATACGATACGATACGTTAGATTAGGTTAGGTTAGGTTAGGTTACGATACGATACTATCCGAAACGATACGATACGATATGATACGATACGATACGATACAATAGGTTAGGTTAGGTTAAGTTGTTTTAGGTTAATTTAGTTTAGGTTAGGTAAGGTTGGTTAGGTTAGTTTAGATTAGGGTTAGGTTTAGGTTAGGTTAGCTTAATTTAGGATAAATTAGGGTAGGTTAGGTTAGGATAGGTTACGATACGATACGATACGATACGATATGATACGATAGGATAGGTTAGGTTAGGTTAGGTTAATTTATAGGTTAGGTTTGGTTAGGTTAGGTTCGGTTATGTTAGGTTAGGTTAGGTTACGATACGATACGATACGAAACGATACTATACAATACGATACGATAGGATAGGTTAGGTTAGGTTAGAATAGGTTAGGTTAGGTTATGTTATGTTAGGTTATGTTAGGTTAGGTTAGGTTGGGTTACGTTAGGTTAATTTAGGGTAATTTAGGTTAGGTTAGGTTAGGATATGTTAGGTTAGGTTAGGTTACGATACGATACTATACGAAACGATACGATACGATATGATACGACACGATACGATAGGTTAGGTTAGTTTAAGTTAGGTTAGGTTAATTTAGTTTTGGTTAGGTTAGGTTAGGTTAATTTAGGTTAGGTTAGGTTAAGATAGGTTAGGTTAGGTAAGGTTAAGTTAGGTTAGGTTAGGTTACGATACGATACGAAACGATATGAAATAATACGATACGATACGGTACGATAGGTTATGTTAGGTTAGGTAAGGTTTGGTTAAGTTAGGTTAGGTTAATTTAGGTATATTTAGGTTAGGTAAGGTTAGGTTAGTTTACGATACGATACGATACGAAACGATACGATACGATATGATACGATACGATACAAAACGACACGATACGATATGATACGATAGGTTAGGTTAGGTTAGGTTAATTTATGTTAGGTTAGATTAGGTTAGGTTAGGTTCGGTTAATTTAGGTTAATTTTGGTTAGGTTAGGTTAGGATCGGCTAGGTAAGGTTAGGTTATGTTAGGTTACGCTTCGATACGATACGATACGAAACGATACGATACGATACGAAAATATACGATATGATACGATACGATATGATACTATACGATACGATACGATAGGTTAGGTTATGTTAATTTAGGTTTATTTAGGTTAATTTAGGTTATGTTAGTTTAGGTTAGGTTACTATACGATACGATACGGTACAATACGAAACGATACGATACGGTACGATAGGTAATGTTAGGTTAGGTTAGGTTTATGTTAATTTAGGTTAATTTAGGTTAGGTAAGGTTAGGTTACAATACGATACGAAACGAACCAATACGATATGATACGATAAGATTCGATACGACACGATACGATACGATACGATAGGTTAGGTTAGGTTAGGTTAATTTAGGTCAGGTTAGGTTAGGTTAATTTAGGTTAATATAGGTTAGGTTAGGTTAGGTTAGGATAAGTTAGGTTATGTTATGTTAGGTTAGGATACGATACGATACGAAACGATATTATACGATACGATAGGTTAGGTTAGGTTAGGATAGGTTAGGATAGGATACGATACTATACAATACGAAACGATACGATACGAAACGATACGATACGACAGGAAAATATACGATACGATAGGTTAGGTTAGGTTATGTTAGGTAAGGTTTGGTTAGGATAGGTATGGTTAAGTTAGGTAAGGGTTAGGTTAATTTAGATTAGGTTAGGTTAGGTTAGGTTAAGTTAGGTTAAGTTAGTTTCGGTTAGGTTAGGTTCATTTAGGTTAGGTTAGGTTACGATACGATACGAAACGATACGAAACGATACGATACGATACGATGTGTTAGATTAGGTTAGGTTAAGTTAATTTAGGCTAGGTTAGGTCAGGTTAATTTAGTTTAATTTATGTTATGTTAGTTTAGGTTAGGATAGGTTAGGTTAAGATAGGTTAGGTTAGGTTAGGATAAGTTAGAATAGGTTAGGTTATGTTAGGTTAGGTTACGATGCGATACATAGGTTAGGTTAGGTTAGGTAAGGTTAGGTTAATTTAGGTTTGGTTAGGTTAGATTAGGTTAAATTAACTTAATTTATGTTAGGTTAGTTTAGGATAGGATAGGTTAGGTTAGGTTAGGTTAGGTTAATTAAGGTTAATTTAAGTTAGGTTAGTTTAGGATGCGATAGGTTAGGTTAGGTTAGGTTAGGTTAGGTTACGAAACGATACGATACTAAACGATACGATACGATTCAATAGGTTAGGTTAGGTTAGGTTAGGATAGGTTAGGTTAGGTTAGGTTAAGTTAGATTTATTTAGGTTAGTTTAATTTAGGTTATGTTAGGTTAGGTTAGGTTAAATTAAGTTAATTTAAGTTACGTTAGTTTAATTTAGTTTAATTTAAGGTTAGGTTAGGATAGTTTATGTTAGGTTAGATTAGGTTAGGTTACGAAACGATACGATACGATACGATAGTTTCGGTTAGGTTAGGTTATGTTATGTTAGATTAAGTTAGGTTAGGTTAAGTTCGTTTAATTTAGGCTAAATTAGGTTAGGTTAGGTTAGGTTACGATACGATACGATACGAAACGATACGATACGACACGATACGGTACGTTAGGTTAGGTAAGGTTAATTTAGGTTAGGTTAGGTTAATTTAGGATAATTTAATTTAGGTTAGATTAGGTTAGGTTAGGTTAATTTAGGTTAGGTAAGGTTTGTTTAGGTTAGGTTAGGTTAGGTTAGGTTATGTTAATTTAGGTAAGGTTAGGTTAGGTAAGGTTAATTTAGGTTAGGTTAGCTTAGGTTCGGTTAGGTTAGGTTAGGTAAAGTTACGATACGATACGAAACGAAACGATAAGATACGATACGATACGATACGATAAGATAGGTTAGGTTATGTTAGTTTAGATTAGGTTAGGTTAGGTTATGTTAGGTTAGATTAGGTTAGGTTAATTTAGGTTAGGTTATGTTAGGTTAGGTTAATTTAGGTTAAATTAGGTTAGGTTAGGTAAGGTTAGGTTAGGTTAGGTAAGGTTAGGTTAGGTCAGATGAAGTAACGATACGATACGATACGATATGATACGATATGATACGATAAGATGCGTAACGATTCGATACGATACGTAACGATAGGTTAGGTTAGGTTAATTTAGGTTAATTTACGTTATTTTAGGTTAGGTTACGATACGATACGATACGAAACGATACGAAACGACACGATACGGTACGATAGGTTAGGTTAGGTAAATATAGGTTAGGTTAATATAGGTTAATTTAGGTTAGGTTAGGTTAGGTTAAATTATGTTACGATACGATACGAAACGAAACATTACGATACGATATAATACGATACGATACGTCACGATACGATAACTTAGGATACGATATGATATGTTATGTTATGTTGTTAGGTTAGGTTAGGTTAATTTAGGTTAGGTTAGGTTAGATTAGGTTAATTTAGGTTAATTTAGGTTAATTTAGGTTAGGTTAGGTTAATTTAGTTTAGGTAAGGTTACGTTAGGTTAGGTTAGGTTAGGTTACGATACGAAACGATACGAAACGATACGATACGATAGGTTAGGATAGGTTAGGTTAATTTAGGTTAATTTAGGTTAGGTTAGGTTAGATTAGGTTACGATACGATACGATACGATACGATACGATAGGTTAGGTTAGATTAAGTTATGTTAGGTTAGTTTAATTAAGGTTAATTTAAGTTAGGTTAGGTTAGGATAGGTTAGGTTAGGTTATGTTAGGTTAGGTTACGAAACGATACGAAACGATATTAAACGATACGATACGATAGGTTAGGTTACGTTAGGTTAGGTTAGGATAGTTAATGTTACAATACGATACGATACAATACGAAACGATATGATACGAAACGATACGATGCGATACGATACGACACGAAACGATACGATACGATACGATAGGTTAGGTTAGGATAGGTTAGGTTAGGTTAGGTTAATTTAGGTTAGATTAGATTAAGTTAGGTTAGGTTATATTACGATACGATACGATAAAATACGATACGAAACTATACAATACGATACGATACGATGCGATAGGTTAGGTTAGATTAGGTTAGGTTAATTTAGGTTAATTTAGGTTGGGTTAGATTACGATACGATACGATACGATAGGTTAGGTTAGGTTAGGTTAATTTAGGTTAGGTTAGGTTAGGTTAATTTAGGTTAATTTAGGTTAGGTTAGGTTAGGAATGGTTAGGTTAGGAATGGTTAGGTTAGGAATGGTTAGGTTAGGTTAGGATAGGTTAGGTTACGATATATACGATACGAAACGAAACGAAACGTTACGATATGATACGATAAGATACGATACGACACGATACGATAAGTTACGTTACGATAGGTTAGGTTAGGGTAGGATAAGTTAGGTTAGGTTAGGTTATGTTAGGTTAGGTTACGATACGATACGAAACGATATTATACGATACGATACGATAGGTTAGGTTAGGTTAAATTAGGATAGGTTAGGATACGATACGATATGATACAATACGAAACGATACGATACGAAACGATACAATACTACAGGAAAAGATACGATACGATACGATAGGTTAGGTTAGGTTAAATTAGGTTAGGTTAGGTTAGGTAAGGTTACGATACGATACGAAACGATACGAAACGATACGATACGGTACGATAGGTGTGGTTAGGTAAATATAGGTTAGGTAAATTTAGGTTAATTTAGGTTAGGTTAGGTTAGGTTAAATTGTGTTACGATACGATACGAAACGATATGTTAGGTTAGGTTAGGTTAGATTAGGTTAGGTTAGGTTAGGTTATGTTAGGTTAGGTTAGGTTAGGTTAATTTAGGTTAGGTTATGTTAGGTTAGGTTAATTTAGGTTAAATTAGGTTATGTTAGGTTAGGTTAGGTTAGGTTAGGTTACGATACGATACGGTACGATACGATACGATACGATAGGTAAGGTTAGGTTAGGGTAGGATAGGTTAGGTTATGTTAGGTTAATTTAGGTTAAGTTAGGTTAGGTTAAGATAGGTAAGGTAAGGTTAGGTTAGGTTAGTTTACGATACGATACGAAACGATACGATACGGTACGATATGATACGATACGATATGATACGATACGATACGATGCGATACGATACGATACGATAGGTTAGGTTAGGTTAGGTTAGGTTAATTTAGGTTAATTTAGGTTATTTTAGTTTAGGTTAGGTTACGATACGATACGATATGATACGATACGATACGACACGACACGATACCTTACGATACGATACGATAGGTTATGTTAGGTTATGTTAGGTTAGGTTAGGTTAGATTAGGTTAATTTAGGTTAATGTAGGTTAATTTAGGTTAGGTTAGGTTAATTTAGGTTAATTTAGTTTAGGTAAGGTTAGGTTAGGTTAGGTTAGGTTACGATACGATTCGATACGATACGATACGATACGATATGTTTATTTAGGTTAGGTTAGGTTTGATTAGGTTACGATACGATACGATACGATTAGATACACGATACACGATACATGATACATGATACATGATATTGATACATGATATATGATATATGATATATGATATGATATGATACAATACGATACGATACGATACGAAACGAAACGAAACGATACGATACGATACGATAGGTTAGGTTAGGTTAAGTTAGGTTAGGTTAGGTTAATTTAGGTTAATTTAAGTTAGGTTAGGTTAGGATAGGTTAGTTTAAGTTAGGTTATGTTAGGTTAGGTTACGAAACGATACGAAACGATATTATACGATACGATAGGTTAGGTTACATTAGGTTAGGTTAGGATAGGTTAGATTACGATACGATACGATACAATACGAAACGATACTATACGAAACGATACGATGCGATACGATACGACACGAAACGATACGATACGATAGGTTAAGTTAGGATAGGTTAGGTTAGGTTCGGTTAATTAAGGTTAGGTTAGGTCAGGTTAGGTTAGGTTAGATTACGATACGATACGAAACTATACGAAACGATACAATACGATACGATACGATACGATGCGATAGGTTAGGTTAGATTAGGTTAGGTTAATTTATGTTAATTTAGGTTAGGTTAGGTTACGATACGATATGATACGATATGTTAGGTTAGGTTAGGTTAATTTAGGTTAATTAAGGTTAGGTTAGGTTAAATTAGGTAACGATACGATACGACACGATACGAAACGAAACGAAACGATACGATATGGCACGATACGATACGACACGATACGATAGGTAAGGTTAGTTTAGGTTTGGTTAGGTTAGGTTAGGTTAATTTAGGTTAGGTTAGGTTAGGATAATTTAGGTTAATTTAGGTTAATTTAGGTTAGGTTAGGTTAGGTTAAGTTAATTTAGGTTAATTTAGGTTAGGTTAGGTTACGATACAAAACGATACGAAACGATACGATATGATACGATACGGTACGATAGGTTAGGTTAGGTTAGGTTAATTTAGGTTAATTTAGGTTAAGTTTGGTTAGGTTAGGTTACGATACGATACGATACGATATGATACGAAACGAAACGATACGAAACGATACGATAAGACACGATACGACACGATACGATAGGTTAGGTTAGGTTAGGTTAGGTTAGGTTAATTTAAGTTAGGTTAGGTTAGGTTAGGTTAATTTAGGTTAATTTAGGTTAGGTTAGGTTACGTTAGGTTAGGATAGGTTAGGTTAGGTTAGTTTACGATACGATACGATACTATACGTAACGATACGGTACAATACGATACGATACGAATCGAAATGATATGATACGATACGATACGATAGGTTAGGTTAGGTTAGGTTAGATTAGGTTAGGTTACGTTAGGTTAGGTTAGGTAAGGTTAGGTTACAATAGGATACGATATGATACGAAACGATAAGATACGATACGTTACGATTTGATACGAAATGGTACGATACGATACGATGCGATACGATACGATAGGTTAGGTTAGGTTAGGTAATGTTAATAAAGGTTAATTTAGGTTTGGTTAGGTTAGGTTGGTTAGGTTAGGTTAGGTTACGATACGATTAGATACGATACCTTACGATACGAAACGAAACTATACGATATGTTACGATACGATACGATACGAATCGATACAATAAGTTAGGTTAGGTTTATGTTATCTTAGGTTAGGTTAGGTTAATTTAGGTTAATTTAGGTTCGGTTAGATTAATTTAGGTTAATTTTGGTTAGGTTACGATACGATACGAATCGAAACGATACGATACGATACGATACAACACGTTACGATACGATACGATACAAAAGGTTCTGATAGGTTAGGTTAGGTTAGGTTATATTTGGTTATGTTAGGTTAGGTTACTTTAGGTTAGGTTAATTTAGGTTAAATTAGGTTAGGTTAGGTTAATTTAGGTTAATTTACGTTAGGTTAGGTTAGGTTACGATACGATACGATACGATACGATACGATACGAAACGAAACCAAAACGAAACGAAACGATACGATACGATACGAAACGAAACGAAACGATACGATACGATACGATACGATAAGATAAGATAAGATAATATACGATACGATACGATTGGTTAGGTTAGGATAGGTTAGGTTAGGTTAATTTAGGTTAGTTTAGGTTAGGTTAGGTTAGGTTAGGTTAATTTAGGTTAGGTTAGTTTACGATACGATACGATACGAAACGATACGATACGATAAGATACGGTACGATACGATACAATACGATACGATACGTAAGTTTATTTTAGGGTTAGGTTATGTTAGGTTAGGTTAATTTAGGTTAACTTAGGTTAGGTTAGGTTAGGTTAGGTTAATTTAGTTTAGGTTAGGTGAGGTTAATTTGGGTTAGGTTAGGTTAGGTTAGGTTAATTTAGGTTATGTTAGGTTAGGTTAGGTTACGATACGATACGATTCGATACTATACTAAACGATACGATACAATACGATACGATACGATACGAAACAAAATGATATATGATACGATACGATACTATACCTTACGATAGGTTAGGTTAGGTTAGGTTAGATTAGGTTAGGTTAGGTTAGGTTAAGTTATTTTAGGTTAGGTTAGGTTAGGTTACGTTAATTCAGGTTAAATTAGGTTAGGTTAGGTAAGGTTAGGTTAGGTTAGGTTAGGTTACGATACGAGACGGTACGATACGATACGATACGACACGATAGGTTAGGTTAGGTTATGTTAGGTTAGGTTAGGTAAGGTTAGGTTAGGTTAGGTTAATTTAGGTTAATTTAGGTTAGGTTAGGTTAGGATAGGTTAGGTTAGGTTAGGTTAGGTTACGATACAATACGATATGATACGAAACGAAACGATACGATTTGATCCGATATGATATGATACGATACGATGTGTTACGATACGATACGATAGGTTAGGTCGGGTTAGGTTAATTTAGTTTATTTTAGGTTAGGTTAGGTTAGGTTGGTAAGGTTAGGTTAGGTTACGATACGATACGAAACGATACGAAATGATACGATACGATACGGTACGATAGGTTAGGTAAGGTTAGGTTAGTTTAATTTAGGTTAATTAAGGTTAGGTTAGGTTAAATTAGGTTACAATACGACACGATACGACACGATACGAAACGAAACGATATGATACGAAACGATACGATACAGACACGACACGACACGATACGATAGGTTAGGTTAATTTTGGTTAGGTTAGGTTATGTTAGGATAATTTTGGTTAATTTAGGTTAATTTAGGTTAGGTTAGCTTAGGTTAATTTAGGTTAATTTAGGTTAGGTTAGGTTACGATAAAATACGATACGAAACGATACGATAAGATACGGTACGTTAGGTTAGGTTAGGTTAATTTAGGTTAATTTAGGTTAGGTTAGGTTAGATTAGGTTACGACACGATACGATACACGATACACGATACATGATACATGATACATGGTACATGATACATTATACATGATACATGATATTGATATTTGATATATGATATGTGATATATGATATGATATATGTTATGATAAGATACGATACAAAACGATACGATACGAGAGGTTAGGTTAGGTTAATTTAGGTTAATTTAGGTTAGGTTAGGATAGGTTAGGTTAGGTTAGGTTATGTGACGTTAGTTTACGATACGATACGAAACGATATTACACGATACGATACGATACGATAGGTGAGGTTAGGTTAGGTTAGGATAGGTTAGGTTTCGATACGATACGATACAATACGAAACGATACAATACGAATCGATACGATACGATACGACACGAAACGATACAATACGATACGATACGATAGGTTAGGTTAGGATAGGTTAGGTTAGGTTAGGTTAATTTAGGTTAGGTTACATTAGGTTAATTAGGGTTAATTTAGGTTAGGTTAGGTTAGGTTAGGTTAGATTACGATACGATACGATAAAATACGCTACGAAACGATACGATAGGTTAGGTTAGGTAAGGTTAGGTTAGGTTAGGTAAGGTTAGGTTAGGTTAGGTAAGGTTAGGTTAGGTTAGGTTAATTTATGTTAATTTAGGTTAGGTCTGTTAGGTTAGGTTAGGTTAGGTTACGATACGATACGCTACGATACGAAACGATACGATACGATACGGTACGATAGGTTAGGTTGGGTTAGGTTAGGTTAATTTAGGAATATTTAGGTTAGGTTAGGTTACGATACGATATGATATGATACGAAACGATACGATACGATACGACACGATACGACACGATACGATACGATACGATAGGTTAGGTTAGGTTAGGTAAGGTTAGGTTAGGTTAATTTAGGTTAGGTTAGTTTAGGTTTGGTTAGGTTAATTTAGGTTTATTTAGGTTAGGTTACGCTAGGTTAGGTTAGGTTAGGTTAGGTAAGGTTAGGTTACGATACGATTCGATACTATACGAAACGATACGATACAATATCTTACGATACGATACGATACGAAACGAAACGAAATGAAATGATACGATACGATAGGTTAGGTTAGGTTATGTTAGATTAGGTTAGGTTATGTTAGTTTAGGTTAGGTTAGGTTAGGTTACGTTAATTTAGGTTAAATTAGGTTAGGTTAGGTAAGGTTAGGTTAGAATGGGTTAGGTTACGATACGATACGGTACGACACATAACGATACGATATGTTAGGTTAGGTTAGGTTATGTTAGGTTAGTTTAGGTTAATTTAGGTTAATGTAGGTTAGGTTAGGATAGGTTTGGTTAGGTTAGGTTAGGTTACGATAGGATACGATGTTAGGTTAGGTTAGGTTAATTTAGGTTAGGTTATATTAGGTTAAGTTAGGTTAATTAAGGTTAATTTAGGATAGGTTAGGTTAGGATAGTTCAGATTAGGATAGTTTAGGTTAGGTTAGGTTAGGATAGGTTAGGTTACGATACGATAAGATACGAAACGATATGATACAATACGATACGATACGATAGGTTAGGTAAGGTATGGTAAGGTTAGGTTAATTTAGGTTAATTTAGGTTAGGTTAGGTTAGGTTAGGTTAGGTGAGGTTAGGTTAGGTGAGGTTAGGTTACGATACGATACGATACGATACGAAACGATACGAAACGATACGATACGGTACGATAGGTTAGGTTAGGTTAATTTAGGTAAATTTAGGTTAGGTTAGGTTACGAAAAGATACGGTATGATACGAAACGATTAGATACGATACGATACGATTTGATAAGATATGATACGATACGATACGATGCGATACGATACGATACGATACGATAGGTTAGGTTAGGTTAATTTAGGTTAATTTAGGTTAGGTTAGGTTATGTTGGTTAGGTTAGGTTACGATACGATTCGATACGATACGAAACAATACGAAACGATACGATATGATACGGTAAGATAGGTTAGGTTAGATTAGGTTAGGTTAGGTTAATTAAGTTTAATTTATGTTAGGTTAGGTTAAATTAGGTTACGATACGATACGATTCGAAACGAAACGAAACGATACGATATGAAACGATACGATACGACACGACACGATACGATAGGATACGATAGGTTAGGTTAGGTTAGGTTAATTTAGGTTAGGTTAGGTTAGGTTAGGATAATTTGGTTTAATTTAGGTTAATATAGGTTAGGTTAATTTAGGTTAATTTAGGTTAGGTTAGATTAGTTTAGGTTACGATACGATACGAAACGATACGATACGATACGATAGGTTAGGTTAGGTTAGGTTATTTTAGGTTAATTTAGGTTAGGTAAGGTTAGGTTAGATAAGGTTACGATACGATACGATACACGATAAACGATAAACGATACACGATACACGATACACGATACATGATACATTATACATTATACATTATATATGAAATTGATATATGATATCTCATATATGATATATGATACGATATGTTATGATACGATACGATACGATTCTAAACGAAACGATACGATACGATACGAAACGATACGATACGATACGATAGGTTATGTTATGTTAGGTTAGGTTTGGTTAGGTTATTTTAGGTTAATTTAGGTTAGGTTAGGATAGTTAATGTTAGGTTAGGATAATTAAGGTTAGGTTATGTTAGGTTAGATTACGATACGATACGAAATGATATTATACGATATGATACGATACGATATGTTAGGTGAGGTTAGGTAAAGATAGGTTAGGTTACGATACGATACGATACAATACGAAATGATACGATACGATACGACACGAAACGATACGATACGATAGGTTAGGTTAGGATAGGTTAGGTTAGGTTAGGTTAGGTTAGGTTAATTTAGGTTAATTTAGATTAGGTTAGGTTAGGTTAATTTAGGTTAATTTAGGTTAGGTTAGTTTAGGTTAGGATAGGTTAGGTTAGGTTACGATACGATACGAAACGATACGATACGATAGGTTGTGTTAAGTTAGGTTAGGTAAGGTTAGGTTAGGTTAGAGTAGGTTATGTTAGATTATGTTAGGTTAGGTTAGGTTAGGTTAGGCTAGGTTAGGTTACGATACGATACTATACGAAACGATACGACACGAAACGATACGAAACGATACGATACTCTAGGTTAGGTTAGGTTAGGTTATGTTACGTAAGGTTAGGTTAGGTTAGGTTACGATACGATACGAAACGAAACGAAACGATACGATACGATACGATATGGTACGATATGATACGATAGTTTAGGTTAGGTTAGGTTAGTTTAGATTAGGTTAGGTTAGGTTAGGTTATTTTAGGTTAATTTAGGTTAGGTTAGGTTAGGTTCGTTTAGGTTAGGATATGTTAGGTTAGGTTAGCTTAGGTTAGGTTAGGTTAGGTTAGCTTAGGTTAGGTTAGGTTTGTTAAGGTTACGATTCGATACGAAACGATAAGATACGATACGATACGATAGGTTAGGTTAGGATATGTTATGTTTGGTTAGGTTAATTTAGGTTAGGTTAGGTTAGGTTATGTTATGTTAGGTTATGTTAGGTTAGGTTAGGTTAGGTAAGGTTAGGTAAGGTTAGGTAAGGTTAGGTTAGGTTAGGTTACGATACGATACATTACTATACTATACGAAACGATACGATACAATTCGGTACGATTTGATACGATACGATACGAAACGAAACGAAATGATATGATACGATACGATACGATATCTTACGATAGGTTATGTTAGGTTAGGTTAGGTTAAATTAGGTTTGGTTAGGTTAGGTTAGGTTAGGTTAGGTTAGGTTAATTTAGGTTAGGTTAGATTACGTTAATTCAGTTTAAATTAGGTTAGGTTAGGTAAGGTAAGGTTAGGTTAGGTTACGATACAATACTGTACGATACGATATGATACGATAGATTAGGTTAGGTTATGTTAGGTAAGGTTAGGTTAGGTTACGTTAGGTTAGGTTAGGTTAGGATAGGTTAGTTTAGGTTAGGTTACGATAGAATAATGATACGAAACGAGACGATAAGATTTGATACGATATGATACGATACGATACGATGCGATACGACACGATACGATACGATACGATACGTTAGATCAGGATAGGTTAGGTTAGGTTAGGTTAGGTTAATTTAGGTTAGGTTAGGTTTGGTTGGTAAGGTTAGGTTAGGATACGATACGATACGATACGAAACGATACCATCCGATACGATACGACACGAAACGATACAATACGATATGATAGGTTAGGTTAGGATAGGTTAGGTAAGGTTAGGTTAATTTAGGTTAGGTTAGGTTAGGTTAGGTTAAGTTAGGTTGGGTTATATAACGATACGATAAAATACGATACGAAACGATACAATACGATACGATACGATGTGATAGGTTAGGTTAGATTAGGTTAGGTTAATTTAGGTTAATTTAGGTTAGGTTAGATTACGATACGATACGATAGGTTAGGTTAGGTTAGGTTAATTTAGGTTAGGTTAGGTTTGGTTAGGTTAATTTAGGTTTATTTAGGTTAGGTTTGGTTAGGAATAGTTAAGTTAGGTTAGGATAGGTTAGGGTACGATATATACGATACGAACCGATACGATACGTTACGATACGATAGGTTAGGTTAGGTTAGGTTAGGTTAATTTAGGTTAGGTTAGGTTAAATTAGGTTAATTTAATTTAGATTAGGTTAGGGTAGGATAAGTTAGGCTAGGTTAGGTTATGTTAGGTTAGGTTACGATACGATACGAAACGATATTATACGATACGATACGATAGGTTAGGTTAGGTTAGGTTAGGATAGGTTAGGATACGATACGATATGATACAATACGAAACGATACGATACGACAAGAAAAGATACGATACGATACGACAGGTTAGGTTATGTTAGGTTAGGTTAGGTATGGTTAGTTTAGGTTAGGTTAATTTAGGTTAGGTTAGGTAAGGTTACGTTAGGTGTTTTTATGTTAGGTTAATTTAGGTTAATTTACGTTAGGTTACGATACGTAACGATACGATACGAAACGATACGAAACGATACAATACGATACGATACGAAACGATAATATACGATACGATAGGTTAGGTTAGGTTAATTTAGGTTAGGTTAGGAATGGTTAGGTTAGGTTAGGTTAGGATAGGTTAGGTTACGATACGATACGATGCGAAACGATACGATACGATAAGATACAAAACGATACGATACGATAAGATAGGTTAGGTTAGGTTAAATTAGGTTAGGTTATGTTAGGTTAGTTAGGTTAGTTTAATTTAGGTAAATTTATGTTAATTTTGGTTAGGTTAGGTTACGATACGATACGAAACTATACGATACGATACGATATGAAACGATAGGTTATGTTAGGTTAGGTTATGTTAGGTTAGGTTAGGTTAGGTTTGGTTAGGTCTGCTTAGGTTAGGTTAATTTAGGTTACGTTAGGTTAATTTAGGTTAATTTAAGTTAATTTAGGTTAGGTTACGATACGATACGTTAGATTAGGTTAGGTTAGGTTAGGTTACGATACGATACGATACGATCTGAAATTATACATAACGATACGATATGATACGTTTCGATATGATACAATACGATACGATAGGTTAGGTTAGGTTATGTTAAGTTAATTTAGGTTAATTTAGTTTAGGTTAGGTTAGGTAGGTTAGGTTAGGTTAGATTAGGGTTAGATTTAGGTTAGTTTAGGTTAGGTTAATTTAGGTTAAATTAGGTTAGGTTAGGATAGGTTACGATACGATTCGATACGGTACGATATGATACGATTGTTTAGGTTAGGTTAGGTTAGATTAGGTTAGGTTAGGTTAGTTAGTTTAGGTTACGTTAGGTTAATTTAGGTTAATTTAGGTTTGGTTAGGTTAGGTTAGGTTAATTTAGGTTAATTTAGGGTAGGTTAGGATAGGTTAGGTTAGGTTAGATTAAGTTAGGTTAGGTTAGGTTCGTTTAATTTAGGTTAAATTAGGTTAGGTTAGGTCAGGTTAGGTTATGTTATGATACGATACGATACGAAACGATACGATACGGTAGGTTAGGTTATGTTAGGTTAGGTTAATTTTGGTTAGGTTAGGTTAGGTTAGGTTAATTTAGGTTAATTTAGATTAGGTTAGGTTAGTTTAGGTTAGGTTATGGTTAATTTAGGTTAGGTTAGGTTAGTTTAGGTTAGGTTAGGTTAGGTTAGTTTAGGTTATGTTAATTTAGGTTAGGTTAGGTTAATTTAGGTTAAGTTAGGTTCGGTTAAGTTAGGTTCGGTTAGGTTAGGTTAGGTTATGTTCGGTTAGGTTACGATAAGATACGATACGAAACGATACGATACGATACGTTAGATTAGGTTAGGTTAGGTTAAGTTAATTTAGGTTAGGTTAGGTTAATTTAGGTTAATTTATGTTATGTTAGTTCAGGTTAGGATAGGTTAGGTTAGGTTAACATAGGTTAGGTTAGGTTAGGATAGGTTAGGTTAGGATAGGTTAGGTTAGGTTATGTTAGGTTAGGTTTCGATACGATACGATACGATACGTTAAATTAGGTTAGGTTAGGTTAGGTTAGGTTAATTTAGGTTTGGTTAGGTTAGGTTAGCTTAATTTAGGTTAATTTATGTTAGGTTAGTATAGGATAGGAAAGGTTAGGTTATGTTAGGTTAGGTTAATTTAGGTTAATTTATGTTAGGTTAGTATAGGATAGGATAGGTTAGGTTAGGTTAAGTTACGATACGATACGAAACTATAAGATACGATATGATACGATACAATAGGTTAGGTTAGGTTAATTAAAGTTTATTTAGGTCAGGTTAGGTTAGGTAGGTTAGCTTAGGTTAGATTAGGGTTAGGTTTAGGTTAGGTTATTTAGGTTAAATTAGGTTAGGTTAGGTTACGATACGATACGATACGATATGTTACGATAGGTTATGTTAGGTTAGGTTAGATTAGATTAAGTTTGGTTAGGTTAGGTTAGGTTAGGTTCGTTTAATTTAGGTTAAATTAGGTTAGGTTAGGTTAGGTTACGATACGATACGAAACGTTACGATACGATACGATACGATACGTATGGTTAGGTTTGGTTAGGTTAATTTAGGTTAGGTTCGGTTAGGTTAGGTTAATTTAGGTTAATTTAGTTTAGGTTAGGTTAGGTTAGGTTAGGTTAATTTAGGTTAGTTTAGGTTAGGTTAGGTTACGTTAATTTAGGTAAGGTTAGGTTAGGTAAGGTTCGGTTAGGTTAGGTTAGGTTACGATACGATACGATACGATATGTTACTATAGGTTAATTTAGGTTAGGTTAGGTTAGATTAGGTTACGATACTATACGATACGATTCGATGCACGATACACGATACACGATACACGATACATGATACATGATACATGATATTGATACATGATACATGATATATGATATATGATATGATATGTTATGATACGATACGATACGATACCATACGAAACGAAACGATACGATTCGATACAATACATTAGGTTAGGTTAGGTTAAGTTAGGTTAGGTTAGGTTAATTTAGGTTAATTTAAGTTAGGTTAGGTTAGGATAGGTTAGTTTAAGTTAGGTTATGTTAGGTTAGGATACGAAACGATACGAAACTATATTATACGATACGATACGATACGATAGGTTAGGTTACGTTAGGTTAGGTTAGGATAGGTTAGATTATGATACGATACGATACAATACGAAACGATACTATACGAAACGATACGATGCGATACGATACGACATGAAACGATACGATACGATAGGTTAAGTAAGGATAGGTTAGGTTAGGTTAGGTTAATTTAGGTTAGGTTAGGTTAGGTTAGGTTAGGTTAGATTACGATACGATACGATAAAATACGAAACGAAAATATACGAAACGATACAATATGATACGATGCGATACGATGCGATAGGTTAGGTTAGATTAGGTTAGGTTAATTTATGTTAATTTAGGTTAGGTTACGATACGATACGATACGATAGGTTAGGTTAGGTTAGGTTAGGATAGGTTAGATTACGATACGATACGATACAATACGAAACGATACTATACGAAACGATACGATGCAATACGATACGACACGAAACGATACGATACGATACGATAGGTTAAGTTAGGATAGGTTAGGTTAATTTAGGTTAGGTTAGGTTAGGATAATTTAGGTAAATTTAGGTTAATTTAGGTTATGTTAGGTTAGGTTAAGTTAATTTAGGTTAATTTAGGTTAGGTTAGGTTAGGATACGAAACGATACGATACGATACGATACGGTACGATAGGTTAGGTTAGGTTAATTTAGGTTAATTTAGGTTAGGTTAGATTAGGTTACGATACGATACACGATACACGATACACGATAAACGATACACGATACACGATACACGATATATGATACATGATACATGTTACATTATACATTATACATGATACATGATATTGATATATGATATATGATATATGATATGTGATATATGATATTATATGATATGATATGTTATGATACGATACGATACGATACGAAATGAAACGAAACGATACGATACGATAGGTTAGGTTAGGTTAGGTTAGACTAGGATAGGTTAATTTAGGTTAATTTAGGTTAGGTTAGGGTAGGATAGGTTTGGTTATGTTAGGTTATGTTAGGTTAGTTTACGATACGATACAATACGAAACGATATTATACGATACGATAAGATACGATACGATACGATAGGTTAGGTTGGGTTAGGTTAGGTTAGGATAGGGTTGGTTACGATACGATACAATACAATACGAAACGATACGATACGAAACGATACGATACGATACGACACGAAACGATAGCATACGATACGATACGATACGATATGTTAGGTTAGGATATGTTAGGTTAGGTTAGGTTAGGTTAGGTTAATTTAGTTTAGGTTAGGTTAGGTTAATTTACGTTAATTTAGGTTAGGTTCGGTTAGGTTAGGTTAGATTACGATACGATACGATAAAATACGATACGAAACGATACGAAACGATATAATACGACACGATACGATACGATAGGTTATGTTAGGTTAGGTTAGGTTAGGTTAATTTAGGTTAATTTAGGTTAGGTTAGGTTACGATACGATATTTTAGGTTAGGTTAGGTTAGGTTATTTTAGGTTAGGTAAGGTTAGGTTAAATTAAGTAAATTTAGGTTAATTTATACGATACGATACGATACGATACGATAGGTTAGGTTAGGTGAGGTAAGGTTAGTTTAGGTAAGGTTACGATACGATACGATACGAAACGATACGAAACGATACGATACGATACGGTACAATAGGTTAGGTTAGGTTAGGTTAATTTAGGGTAATTTAGGTTAGGTTAGGTTAGGTTACGATACGATATGATACGAAACGAAACGACACGAAACGACACGAAACGATACGAAAAGACACGATATGACACGATACGATAGGTTAGGTTAGGTTAATTTAGGTTAGGTTAGATTAGGTTAAGTTAGGTTAATTTAGGTTAATTTACGATAGGTTAGGTTAGGATAGTTCAGATTAGGATAGTTTAGGTTAGGTTAGGTTAGGATAGGTTAGGTTACGATACGATACGATAAGATACGAAACGATATGATACAATACGATACGATAGGTTAGGTTAGGTAAGGTTAGGTAAGGTTAGGTTAATTTAGGTTAATTTAGGTTAGCTTAGGTTAGTTTAGGTGAGGTTAGGTTACGAAACGATACGATACGATACGAAACGATACGATACGATACGTTACGATAGGTTAGGTTAGGTTAGGTTAATTTAGGTAAATTTAGGTTAGGTTAGGTTACGAAACGATACGATTTGATACGAAAGGATAAGATACGATACGATTTGCTAAGATATGATACGATACGATACGAAGCGATACGATACGATACGATACGATAGGTTAGGTTAGGTTAATTTAGGTTAATTTAGGTTAGGTTAGGTTAGGTTGGTTAGGTTAGGTTAGGTTACGATACGATTCGATACGATACGAAACAATACGAAACGATACGATACGATATGGTAAGATAGGTTAGGTTAGATTAGGTTAGGTTAATTAAGTTTAATTTAGGTTAGGTTAGGTTAAATTAGGTTAAGATACGATACGATTCGAAACGATACGATACGATAGGTTGTGTTAAGTTAGGTTAGGTAAGGTTAGGTTAATTAAGGTTAATTTATGTTAGGTTAGGTTAGGATAGTTAAGGTTACGTTAGGTTATGTTTGGTTACATTACAATACAAAACGAAACGATATTATACGATATGTTACGATACGATATGTTAGGTTAGGTTAGGTAAAGATAGATTACGTTACGATACGATACGATACAATACGAAACGGTACGATACGATACTACACGAAACGATACGATACGATAAGTTAGGTTAGGATAGGTTAGGTTAGGTTAGGTTAGCTTAGGTTAGGTTAATTTAGGTTAATTTAGATTAGTTTAGGTTAGGTTAATTTAGGTTAATTTAGGTTAGGTTAGGATAGGTTAGGTTAGGTTAGGTTACGATACGATACGAAACGATACGATACGATACGATGCGATACGACACGATAAGATAAGATAGGTGTGGATAGGTGAGGTTAGGTTAGGTTAATTTAGGTTAGGTTAGGTTAGGTTGGTAAGGTTAGGTTAGGATACGAAACGAAACGATACGATGCGATACGACACGAAATGATACGATACGATAGGTTAGGTTAGGATAGGTTAGGTTAGGTTAGGTTAATTTAGGTTAGGTTAGGTTAGGTTAAGTTAGGTTAGGTTATATAACGATACGATAAAATACGATACGAAACGATACAATACGATATGATACGATACGATGCGATAGGTTAGGTTATATTAGGTTAGGTTAATTTAGGTTAATTTAGGTTAGGTTAGATTACGATACGATACGATACGATAGGTTAGGTTAGGTTAGGTTAATTTAGGTTAGGTTAGGTTAGGTTAATTTAGGTTAATTTAGGTTAGGTTAGGAATGGTTAAGTTAGGTTAGGATAGGTTAGGTTACGATATATACGATACGAAACGATAAGATACGATACAAAACGATACGATTAGATACGATAGGTTAGGTTAGGTTAGGTATAGTTTAGGTTAGGTTAGGTTACGATACGATACGATACGAAACGATACGATACGATACGGTACGATATGTAAGGTTAGGTTAGGTTTATGTTAATTTAGGTAAATTTAGGTTAGGTTAAGTTAGGTTACGATACGATACGATACGAAACGAAACGATACGATATGATACGATAAGATACGATAAGACACGATACGATACGTTACGATACGATAGGTTAGGTTAGGTTAATTTAGGTTAGGTTACGTTAATTTAGGTTAATTTAGGTTAGGTTAGGGTAGGATAAGTTAGGTTAGGTTAGGTTATGTTAGGTTAGGTTACGATACGATACGAAACGATATTATACGATACGATACGATAGGTTAGGTTAGGTTAGGATAGGATAGGTTAGGATACGATACGATATGATACAATAAGAAAGGATACGATACGAAACGATACGATACGACAGGAAAATATACGATACGATACGATAGGTTAGGTTATGTTAGGTTAGGTTAGGTATGGTTAGGTTAGGTTAATTTAGGTTAGGTTAGGTAAGGTTACGTTAGGTTATTATATGTTAGGTTAATTTAGGTTAATTTAGGTTAGGTTAGATTACGATACGATACGATAGGTTAGGTTAGGTTAGGTTAATTTAGGTTAGGTTAGGTTAGGTTAATTTAGGTTAATTTAGGTTAGGTTAGGAATGGTTAAGTTAGGTTAGGATAGGTTAGGTTACGATATATACGATACGAAACGATAAGATACGATACAAAACGATACGATTCGATACGATAGGTTAGGTTAGGTTAGGTATAGTTTAGGTTAGGTTAGGTTACGATACGATACGATACGATACGATACGATAAAATACGATACGATAGGTTAGGTTAGGTTAATTTAGGTTAGGTTAGGAATGGTTAGGTAGGGTTAGGTTAGGTTAGGTTACGATACGATACGAAACGATACGATACGATAACATACAAAACGATACGATACGATAAGATAGGTTAGGTTAGGTTAAATGAGGTTAGGTTATGTTAGGTTAGTTAGGTTAGTTTAATTTAGGTAAATTTACGTTAATTTAGGTTAGGTTAAGATACGATACGATACGAAACGATACGATACGATACTATATGAAACGATAGATTTGGTTAGGATAGGTTATGTTAGGTTAGGTTAGGTTAGGTTTGGTTAGGTCTGCTTAGGTTAGGTTAATTTAGGTTATGTTAGGTTAATTTAGGTTAATTTAAGTTAATTTAGGTTAGGTTACGATACGATACGTTAGATTAGGTTAGGTTAGGTTAGGTTACGATACGATACGATACGATCTGAAATGATACGATACGATATGATACGATTAAATATGATAAAATACGATACGATAGGTTAGGTTAGGTTAGGTTATGTTAGGTTAATTTAGGTTAATTTTGTTTAGGTTAGGTAGGTTAGGTTAGGTTAGATTAGGGTTAGATTTAGGTTAGTTTAGGTTAGGTTAATTTAGGTTAAATTAGGTTAGGTTAGGTTAGGATAGGTTACGATACGATTCGATACGGTACGATATGATACGATAGTTTAGGTTAGGTTAGGTTAGATTAGGTTAGGTTAGGTTAGTTAGTTTAGGTTACGTTAGGTTAATTTAGGTTAATTTAGGTTTGGTTAGGTTAATTTAGGTTAATTTAGGGTAGGTGGGATAGGTTAGGTTAGGTTAGGTTAGATTAAGTTAGGTTAGGTTAGGTTAGGTTAGGTTCGTTTAATTTAGGTTAAATTAGGTTAGGTTAGGTCAGGTTAGGTTATGTTACGATACGATACGATACAAAACGATACGATACGGTAGGTTAGGTTATGTTAGGTTAGGTTAATTTTTTGTTAGGTTAGGTTAGGATAGATTAATTTAGGTTATTTTGGTTTGGTTAGGTTAGTTTAGGTCAGGTTATGGTTAATTTAGGTTAGGTTAGGTTAGTTTAGGTAAGTTTAGGTTAGGTAAGGTTAGGTTAGTTTAGGTTATGTTAATTTAGGTTAGGTTAGTTAGGTTAGGTTAATTTAGGTTAAGTTAGGTTCGGTTAGGTTAAGTTCGGTTAGGTTAGGTTAGGTTATGATAGGTTAGGTTACGATACGATACGATACGATACGAAACAATACGATACGTTAGATTAGGTTAGGTTAGGTTAGGTTAAGTTAATTTAGGTTAGGTTAATTTAGGTTAATTTATGTTAGTTCAGGTTAGGATAGGTTAGGTTACGTTAGGTTAACATAGAATAGGTTAGGTTAGGATAGGTTAGGTTATGTTAGGTTAGGTTACGATACGATTGGATACGATACGTTAGATTAGGTTAGGTTAGGTTAGGTTAGGTTAGGTTAATTTAGGTTTGGTTAGGTTAATTTAGGTTAATTTATGTAAGGTTATTTTAGGATGGATAGGTTAGGTTAGGTTAGGTTAATTTAGGTTAATTTATGTTAGGTTAGTTTAGGATAGGATTGGTTAGGTTAGGTTAGTTTAAGTTATGATACGATACGAAACTATACGATACGATATGATACGATACGATAGGTTAGGTTAATTAAAGTTAATTTAGGTTAGGTTAGGTAGGTTAGCTTAGGTTAGATTAGGGTTAGGTTAGGTTAGGTTAATTTAGGTTAAATTATGTTAGGTTAGGTTACGATACGATACGATATGATACGATAGGTTATGTTATATTAGGTTAGATTAGGTTAGGTTAGGTTAAGTTAGGTTAATTTAGGTTAATTTAGGTTAGGATAGGTTAGGTTAAGTTAGGTTAGGTTAATTTAGGTTAGGTTAGGTTAGGTTAATTTAGGTTAGGTTAGGTTAAGGTTTGGTTCGGTTAGGTTAGGTTAGGTTATGTTACGATACGATTGGATAAGAAACGATACGATACGATAGGTTAGGTTAGGTTAGGTTAGATTAGGTTAGGTTATGTTAGGTTAGGTTAGGTTAGGTTAATTTAGGTTAGGTTAGGTTAGGTTAATTTAGGTTAAATTAGGTTAGGTTAGGTAAGGTTAGGTTAGGTTAGGTTACGATACGGTACGATACGATACGATACGATAGGTTAGGTTAGGTTAGGTTAGGGTAGGATAGGTTAGGTTACGTTAGATTAATTTAGGTTAAGTTAGTTTAGGTTAGGATAGGTAAGGTTAGGTTAGGTTACGATACGATACGAAACGATACGATACGATGCGATACGATACGATACGATAGGTTAGGTTAGGTTAGGTTAATTTAGGTTAGGTTAGGTTAATTTAGGTTAATTTAGTTTAGGTCAGGTTAGGTTAGGTTAGGTTAGGTTAGGTTACGATACGATACGATAGGTTAATTTAGGTTAGGTTAGGTTAGATTAGGTTACGATACGATACGATACGATTCGATGCACGATACACGATACACGATACACGATACATGAAACATGATACAAGATATTGATACATGATACATGATATATGATATATGATATGATATGATATGTTATGATACGATACGATATGATACCATACGAAACGAAACGTAACGATACGATACGATACGATAGGTTAAGTTAGGTTAAGTTAGGTTAGGTTAGGCTAATTTAGGTTAATTTAAGTTAGGTTAGGTTAGTTTAAGTTAGGTTATGTTAGGTTAGGTTACGAAACGATACGAAACGATATTATACGATACGATACGATAGGTTAGGTAACGTAGGTTAGGTTAGGATAGGTTAGATTACGATACGATACGATACAATACGAAACGATACTATACGAAACGATACTATGCGATACGATACGACATGAAACGATACGATACGATAGGTTAAGTTAGGATAGGTTAGGTTAGGTTAATTTAGGTTAGGTTAGGTTAGGTTAGGTTAGGTTAGATTACGATTCGATATGTTAAAATACGATACGAAACTATACGAAACGATACAATATGATACGATACGATACGATGCGATAGGTTAGGTTAGATTAGGTTATGTTAATTTATGTTAATTTAAGTTAGGTTAGGTTACGATACGATACGATAGGTTAGGTTAGGTTAGGTTAGGTAAGGTTAGTTTAGGTTAGGTTAGGTTAGGTTAGATTAGGTTAGGTTAGGTTAGGTTAAGTTAGGTTAGGTTAGGTTAGGTTAATTTAGGTTAGTTTAGGTTAGGTTATGTTAGGTTAGGTTACGGAACGATACGAAACGATATTATACGATACGATACGATAGGTTAGGTTAGGTTAGTTTAGGTTAGGTTAGGTTAATTTAGGTTAATTTAGGTTAGGTTAGGTTACGATACGAAACGATACGAAACGATACAATACGGTACGATACGATAGGTTATGTTAGGTTAGATTAATTTAGGTTAATTTAGGTTAGGTTAGGTTAGGTTACGATACGATACGATACGATACGATACCATATGATAGGTTACGTTAGGTTAGGTTAGGTTAGGTTAATTTAGGATAGGTTAGATTGGGTTAGGAATGGTTAGGTTAGGTTAGGTTAGGTTACGATACGATACGATACGATACGAAACGATACGATACGATACGATAGGTTAGTTTAGGTTAGGTTAGGATAGGTTAGGTTATGTTAGATTAGGTTATGCAAGGTTAGGTTAGGTTAGGTTAGGTTAGGTTAGGATAGGTTAGGTTAGGTTAGGTTAGGTTTGGTTACGATACGATACGGTACGATACGATATGTTACGATATGATACTATACGATAGGTTAGGTAAAGTTAGGTTAGGTTAGGTTTATTTAGGTTAATTTTTATGTTAGGGAAGGTTAGGTTAGGTTAGGTTAGGCTAGGTTAGGTTACGATACGATACGATACGAAACGAAACGATACGATATGATACGATACCTTTCGATACGACACGATACGATAAGAAACGACACTACACGATACGATACAATAGGTTAGGTTAGGTTATGTTAAGTTAGGTTAGGTTAGGTTAATTTAAGTTAGGTTAGGTTAGGTTTGGTTAGGTTAGGTTAATTTAGGTTAATTTAGGTTAGGTTACATTAGGTTAGGATAGGTTAGGTTAGGTTAGGTTATGTTAGGTTAGGTTACGATTCGATACGAAACAATATTATTATACGATACGATACGATAGGTTAGGTTAGGTTAGGTTAGGTTTGGATAGGTTAGGTTACGATACGATACGATACAATACGAAACGATACGATAGGAAACGATACGATACGACACGAAACGATACGATACGGTACGATAGGTTAGGTTAGGTTAGGTTAATTTAGGTTAATTTAGGTTAGGTTAGGTTAATTTAGGTTAATTTATGTTAGGTTAGGTTAGGTTAATTTAGGTTAGGTTAGGTTAGGTTAGGTTAATTTAGGTTAATTTAGGTTAGGTTAGGTTCGGTTAGGTTAGGATATGTTAGGTTAGGTTGGGTTAGCTTAGGTTAGGTTAGGTTAGGTAAGGTTACTATTCGATACGAAACAATAAGATTAGATACGTTACGATACGATACGATAAGATAGGTTAGGTTAGGTTAGGTTAGATTAAGTTAGGTTAGGTTAGGTTAGTTAGGTTATGTTTATGTTATGTTAGGTTCATTTATTTTATCTTAAATTAGGTTAGGTTAGGTTAGGTAAGGTTACAATACGATACGATACGAAACGATACGATACGATAGGTTAGTTTAGGTTAGTATATGTTAGGTTAGGTTAGGTTAAATTAGGTTAGATTAAGTTAGGTTAGGTTAGGTTAGTTTAGGTTTGGTTAGGTTAATTTATGTTAGGTTGGGTTACGTTAGGTTAATTTAGGATAATTTAGATTAGGTTAGGTTAGGTTAGGATAGTTTAGGTAAGGTGAGGTTAGGTTAGGTAACGATACAATACGAAACAAAGCGAAACGATACGATACGATAAGATTCGTTAGGTTACGATAGGTTAGGTTAATTTAGGTTAATTTAGATGAGGTTATGTTAGATTAGGTTAGGTTACGTTAGGTTAGGTTAAGTTAGGATACGATACGATACTATAGATTTTGTTAGGTTAGGTTATGTTATGTTCGGTTAGGTAAGGTTAGGATAGGTTAGGTTAGGTTACGATACGATACGATACGAAACGATACGATACGATATGATACGATATGATACGATATGATACGATACGATAGGTAAGGTAAAGTTAGGTTAGGCTAGGTTAGGTTAATTTAGGTAAATTAAGGTTAGGTTAGGTTAG
>PNEQ01127967.1:0-38464 GCA_003012365.1 Medauroidea extradentata
GAGGAGGGGTGTAAAGAAGTTAACACGCTGCATGTTGGCAGCCATGATACATGTTCTATTTGTAAACATATATAGTTCTTTTTGTGTCATCATTAGTTGACGGAGCAGTTGAAAGATAAGAATGAAGATGAACGATTTAGTAGAGTAAACAAGGAATAAGTTGCGTATATTGTGGTTTCTCTTATATAAAATCCTAATAGTAGATGTTAGTGACAAGTAACAAATGTTTTTTATTATTATACTTGTTCATTTTGACGTGTTTAGTCCTCAAGCAGTTTGTTTTTACATTGTGTACAATATTATTACTATAAGTACATACATATTATTTAGTAATACGTAGTGGTAGAGAGAACTTATTTGTTTAAAAAAAAACAGTAGAAATAGAAAGAGGCATTATTACAACACATCAAAGTTTTTAAGAATTATATTAATGCCTATAATTTTGTCATATAACATTTAACTATTTAGGCGTTTATTCTATACTTGACATTTTAAATATTAAATAAATGAAAACTATTTAACTCCAATTGAAGGAGGTAGTAGTTACACTGGATGTGGAACTTTATATGCTTGTGATGCACCTTGAATTACTATACTTACTCTTTTGTTTCTAACTAAACTGTTATAACAATATGTTCAGTTAGTTTTCGGTAACATCATTACTAAACTCATTAATAATTAAAACATATTTAATGACAGACTCCTATATACAAATCTAAACTTTTGCATGTTAACTGGGGGTGATTTTTAAAAAATTTAACACAGTTATAATCTCATATATTCTCAATTTTAGTACACACTAGTATCACAATTTTAAATATATACAATTAAAAAGGTAACTACATTCAATAAAAACTAATTGCAGGTGCTCTATACTACAGCATCTCTAGTACAAATGTCAACATTTTATGCATAATGTAAAACTACTACTTTTCAAATACTAGTTGTACTTATTGTTTCCACACAATAATAAAATGTAAATTTAAAATTTACTACACTCCCTATCAGGTTAACTGTGCTGCTTAACTGGGATACTATGGCATGAGCAAGGGTAGGGATTTACATGTTACATTATTGTCGACGGAACCAGACATCTTTCATAACATCTCTTTTTGACGAAAACCATAGTCTGAATTAAGAAGAGAATATTGTTACACTAATCAAAATGTTAGAAAAAATTATGAGTATACATTTATAATTCTTTGGTAAAGACAATCCTTATTTGTTCACAGTTTATAGGGTACTGAAAAAACAGCCTGAAAGATACAACAGCAATGTGGGCAACACAGATACTCATATATAGGTTAGACAGTTACTGAGCATTGTATACTTTAATTTAAAATGTAAGTACCCATTCTTGCTCTTGCAAGGACTGTGGGGAAGGCAGCATTCTTAAATTATAAAAATTTTAAGATAAAACATAACACACAAAAAATGACTTCCTCTATTTACAAGGCAGATATCATAGATGATATGCAAATCATTATTCCTCAACAATAATTCCAATCTGGGATGGTTGCATTATCTTCACAATTAAAATTTTATATGGGATGAGGCTTGCCATCCATAGTTATGTAACCTCTAACACCTGAAAAATAAAACACACAAATTTTAATAAACCATAGCATGTATTTTAAAATTCTTAATGGTGTTCAATTATGGGAAAATCATAATTTTATATTTGTATAGAATAGTGTTAGCGTTGTAGGATTTACTTGAGAGTACATTTCCCTCTCACAACACAAAAAAAATTAGCTTAGGCAGTTTTTCCATAATGGCAATTCAAAGTCAAAATTTGCATATTTTGACTTCATACACAACTTGAAAACCAGTAAACATAATGAAATGGAAAAAATCACACTAAACCTACATGTCATGGTTTACGGCTTGAAGAATATAAATACTGATTATAAAATAATTTTTGTATTTAAAAAAAATTGCTAAAAGGAACATGCAAATTTTAGATATTTTTTTTTAAATACAAAAAATTTTTGTAATGTGTAGGTACTTCAAGCAGTAGCTCGGGACATGTAGTTACTATGTTCATTATTTCATTTCAAAATGTTTATTGGTTTTAAAGTTTTGTATGAAGTAAAAATTTGCAAATGTTGACTCTGAAATGCTGTTATGGGAAAACTAGGTATGCAATTTTTTTTGTAAAAAGGAAAATTTACTCCCAAGTAACATCTATGAAACTAACACTGTTTCATACAAATATAGAATAATTTTTCCCTAATTGAACACCCTTAACACATAATTATAAACTGTGAAAGGAGGTTTATTAATAACATTTAAATTACACCAAACCTGCATGAAATTTTAAGTCACATATCATATATTATGAAAGATACAAATAATATAAAATTTAAAAAAAATCAGATGCCTACACACATTTGAGTTTAATGACTATGTAGAACACAAGAGTACATGTAGAAGTTACAAACTAAACTAGAAAAGTCAAAGCAATAGTTAATATTACAATGAGAAATTACTTTTTGATAATGTTAATCATACATGGTTAAAATATGAAGCGCACCAGCAAGAAATATTACTCCCTCACAACAACTAAACTTTTATATTCTTGGACTCATTAATTCACAGGCAAAAGTAACAACATAACACTGCGGAAACTAATTGACAGAATAATCACACTACAGTATTTAATTCTCCTTAAATAATTGTACATTTGAAATACAATAAATGGGTACTGTTTGACTGTATTACCACATTGACGCCATACTTAACATGACCTCAGCAGGCACTTGACGACCCTAGTTTTTTTTTTTTGGCCAGCTGTTTTGTTGTCTCACACGCATTTGGACATAAAGTTTACGTTAATGTAAATTGAATAACGTATATACAGTCTTTCGCCACAAATTTGTGTTGATGTAGTTTCTTAATAGCCCAGTTAAAGGTTTAAGTTTTTATAACAAAACATTTGGTCCTTGAAGGTCCGATTTTCTGTTAAATCCAATTATTACTGCGGGCATGTAATGACTGAATTCTTGGTGGAGTACGAGTGTGCGTGCATCTTGTACACTTGCCTATTTTGTCATAGTGTTTTAGAAAACGCAATGGATAAAGATTCATTGCAGAGGGCTGAAAATTAGTAGAATTTTTTTGTACTGTCTCAGGATGCCAACAAAATTAAGTGAATTTTGGCTTGTTCATGGTGTACTGTTCGGTTGAATTCCCCCAAACTTTACCAACCAACCTAGGAGGTCCAGGAAGGGTAAACCGATCAAAACAGTTCCTAGGCCAGTCAAGCAAAGAAAGGGGAAAACAACACTAACGTGGACATCAGTTGTTGATCAGTGCTCCTTATATGAGGTCAGAGAAAGGGCCTAGCCTCCTTTCCACAAAAACTTCACATTAAAAAAATTTTCTTTTAAATACCATACAAAAAAATTAATTTAAATTTAAGACGATAAGAGCCTTTGGATATTAATTTTACGAAAATAGTTAGGTCTAGTAAATAAAATTTTAATACAAATTCAGAAAAATATATACATACTTATACTTTTTTTCTGAACCTTGATTAGAACAATAGCAAAATCTTTGCACAATGAGTATCTGGTGTATGTAACCAAAACATTAACAATTAAGAAAAACACGCATGGCTTAAGAAAATCATAATAAATAAATTAAACAAGGGAATCCCCAATTATTATTAATGAACTTACATTTTAATTTTACATTTAAACAAATTTTCAATTTTTGTGGTTTAATTAATTTTGCAGAGGTTGTGATAGAATCAGAATTAAAAGTCTATACACGCATGCACACATACACATATACACACACACACATACACACACATATATATATATGTATACATATACACACACACTCACACAAATCTCAAATTTGAATAACTAGTGCTGTGTGCACATCAAGCAATAAGGACAAGACAACGAAACAAAAAAATATGCGGGACTTTCCTGGCTATCCTTCATGGGGACACACTTGCCACCACCAAAAGATGTTACTTCTCCATCTTGCCCATGGCTACCGATGACGGTACAGTAAAAGGGACGAGCAGAAATAATGTTACTTCTACATCAGAACATGTAGACAAGCCAAATCCCTCAAATACTGGGTAGGCTGCCTTTCCTTCTACATAGCAAAGAGCTGAAACCGCGTGGTGGGAACCGCTACATTAAACAAATAAACAAATAATTTAAAAGAAGGACGTCATAAATCAATGTAACACTAGGATGCAAAAGGCAATAAAGTGAAAGTATAAACTAAATCTAGGCGGAAAACTTGTCAGTTTACAACATTACAAAAAGATAAAAAACCCTAGACATTCGGCTGATGTTCCCGCCATTATGTATAAGAAACAACAAGGTCGAGACAAAGAAGTGCCTAGAGATTATAGGCCGGCATAGAGTCGTAGCTACTTGATATTACCAACACTGTATTACACTAAAAATAGTATTGCGACGGTACCGAACAATACTTCCCAACATAATATTTTAAAACACTCAAGTGTTTTTAACAATCAAAACATGATAGATTTAATTTAAATTTTACCAATAAAATTTTTTAAATTCATTTGAAGACAAATATGATCAGATCATGATTAAAGTTGGTCAGAAGTATTACACAAGAATTGTTCCACAGTTATATAACACAGCATTAACTGCACATAAATAATTGCATGACATTTTCTTTATAAAATATTAAGCAGTTTACTGCTATTAAAATTTCACAGAAGATTAAGGAAATAAACAGTGCAGGGGTGGAAGAACTTTGGCAAAAAAAAATATATAAATATATATATATATATATATATATATATATATATATATATATATATATTCACCACTATGAATAGACAATCTAGACTAAACAAAATAAAAACAAATGAGCATGTGCCACCAAACGGCACACACTCCCTCCCCTTAATCCGAACACAGGGCGGTACATGGGGTCGGGCACTACAACAGACCACACCACACACAAGAACACTAAGATTAAAGGAATGCACATAACACACAATTCACATTAAAGTTTAAATTTCTTAAGCTTCCGCAAAAGCAGAAGAAACAACAGATAAAGGCACAAAAATATATCTCTCTGGCACAAAGGTATTATTAGAAGGTTGACTTGAAACAGTAAAGCCAAATTTGGATTTCAACAAACAAATCACAAAAAGGAAAATACATAATATGGTAAAACACACAAGAATTATGGCAATGAGACTAAGGTTATCATTGGGTAGTGAGGGACGAGGATGAAGGAGATTAAGGACATCATGAAAGTCAGTTCCCTGAGGATGTCAATTTAAAAGGGAGTCAAGTTCCTCGATAAGAGAAATCATTCAAGGATATATTTGAAAAAGTAGAAAAATGTACAGAGGTTAGTTTAGTGACTATTTAGGAGCATGAACAGCTGGTAAAGAAAGGTTATAGTGAATTGCTGAATATACTGCTCCAAAGGCTTTGAAGATGTCACAGTGTGAGGCATAGTTGATTAAGCAACTCCCTGATAAGGAAAGTGTGAAGGGAGAATTGGATTCTGTTGCAGACCTACACAAAAAAGTAACATTAACAGAGGAGTTTGTTGCGAAGATCCAATGTGCAGAGGTTTTACGCAAGAAGGGAAGGTTAAAGTTCAGCACAGACTTATCACAAAATTTAAAATACAGTTTTTCAGAGAAAAGATTAAATTCACAATTTTCAATACATGTGTAAAAAAAAATGAAGCAGGCCACAAGGTGATACCGTGAGTTTTGCAATCAAATAATGAATCACGATCAACTGTAGAAAAATGTTTTTTATCCAAACTTACAATTAAAAATTCTTTGATAATGAAACTTACATACCTGTTCAAGTTGGAAGCCAGAAAGAGGAATGGAAAGGTGTGATATTTCTCAAACAAACTATCCTTATTGGCTAATGGAATGTTAATAGCAATGTTAAGAGAAGAATTGTAAACAATTGCCTGAACAGTAGAGAGTCCATAAAACATGTATAAATTTTCTGGAATCACAGATGCTACCATGTGTAAAGGTAAAGTTACAAGTTGTTAAAAATTTTTCAGAATATTCAAAAACTATGCAGCATTTAGCAAAGTAGTACTTAATGTTCCATGTACACTAGTTTCTATCGCATTTCACAGATCAAAAATTTCTAATCTAGCATTTGAAAGAGCCTCACCTATACATAGTAATACTATATAGTATTCAAATCAATCCTAAAACTCAAGGTTACCACTTTTTCAACAGTTTCATGTATCAAATGACTTACGTTAAAATACAAGGAATTATAATGATCCAAATATAACTAAATTAATTTTTTAAGTACAAAGTGTTGTTGATAACTCAGTCTTCAAGATTTTTTTGTCAAAATAATTTGGTTGGCTACATTAGCAGAAATTTCATCTTCAGAATGTTCAATAGAATTATACGATGTTCCAAAACTCTTAAATCTTCCAACGTACCAAAAACAGATTTCAAAATGTTGCCTCTAAAATCAATTGATACGTGTTTTGATCATGTTGGTAACAGAGAGGTCAAAGTATCAGTTTCGGATTTAAACGCAATAAAATATCTTTCAATTGAAGTACTGTAAAATTGAAATTTATCTCAAAAGAGGTGTTTATAGAGAGATGTCTCCCTCATTCCACAGTATTTAACAAAGTCTCAAGTCTATTAAGGGCGTGGTCTACCACAATTTTCATCACAATTTTCTTATTTTTTATCTGTACGAGATATTTTTTTTCTTATTTTAGACACAAAATGTGACTAAATTTGGCTCTTATGAAATTTTTTATCTCTCATAGTAGTTTTCTCGTAATGGCTTGCTAAAGTCATATTTTTCATGTTTCTGTTTTAACGACTACACTAAAACCAACGGATATACCAAACTCAAAAAAATCACAGCGGATAAAGACATTGCAGGCTACAATGACATGCTCATAAAATTAAAGAATAAAAATTATTTGAATTTTAAAAAAATGCTGAAACTGAAAATAAAAATTTTAAAAGTTCAATATTATTTTTAAAATACAAATAATTTTTATTCTTTAATTTTATGAGCATGTCATTGTAGCCAGCAATGTCTTATCCACTGTGATTTTTTTGAGTTTGGTATGTCAGTTGGCTTTAGTGTAGTCGTTAAAACGGAAACATGTAAAATATGATTTTAACAAGCCATTATGCAAAAAATATGAGAGATTAAAAATTTTCATAAGAGCCAAATTTAGTCACATTTTGTAACTAAAACAAGAAAATAAATATCTGGTACAAATACAAAATAAAATAATGATGATGAAAATTGAGCTAGACCGCGCCCTTAAACTCTTATTTCAGAGCAAGCAAATCAAAATTGAGAACTACAGAGTAAAAATTGTCGGGAAACAAGAGGTCATCTTCTCTCTCAAAAACGGTGCCAGGGTCCAGAGGAGTAATGGTGACCGTCGAAGAAACAACACTGCTCACAATCAGGACCACAAAGAATAATAGCATGGTGAACATGTATATCACAACAGGACAGGAGAACAACACTAAAACAAACAACTCGATACCCTACATGGTACATTTAAAGAATAATGATAAATGTCTCAACGACATAAATGTCGAAAGACCCATAAGTATCCCAAAATGTTGAAGGACAGAAAACTAAAATACTAATGTAGCCCAAATCACAAAAGAAGGGAAAAGAACACGTCTCCCAAAAATTAGTTGTTAACCACAAAAAAGGTTTCCCAAAAAACTGACAACATACCCAAAATACACTAAGAATATTTATCCCAAGTAACCAATATCAAATTACAATATTTAAATGAGGTTTATATTCATACAGAGGAAATAACACATATATCCCAATAAACATTTGTTCGACCTAGCACAATTTAAATCTAACAATAAAATTTATTTAGTATAAAATGGATTCAGCATAGTACCACATTTAAAATTTTTTTTTTGGTGGGCGCACACGAATGAGTAGACCTAAAGACTAATACAAGTGGGTGATCAGACCACTGTACAAAAATCGAGGTCGTAAAAATGAAGACAACGCTGGTAGCTAGCCAAAGAACAACAAATACACACAATGCACATTTAGAATCTGCAGCTCCTAAACTTTGGAGAACATTAAGAAGAATACTACCTTTACAGGTGGGAGACATGGATTATAGTTATGTAATGACCTGTCTCAGTGTCAGCAAACTAGCAGTCACAGGCATAAGAAAATGTTGGATCTGATAGGGACCAGACCAACAGTAACAAAGTTCAGCCATTTTCTTATCAGCAGCATTGCTGATAGGATGGGCCTTGCAAAGGACAAGGTCGTCTACTTTAAAAAGGTTGTCAACCCGGTGTTTGTCATATTTGACTCTGCTTTTGACATAAGCTTGTTTTAAATTCCTAAGGGCTGCTGCCTAAACTTGTCGGATGTCCCTAGGATCATCCGGCAACAAATCATATAAACTCCATAAGTTTGATCAAGGATTATATGGAGCATAAGTAAAAACAAGTTTGAAAGGACTAGTTTTATGTGATTCATGATTGAAAGCCTTTTGAAGACAAGAAACATTACTGTCTCAACTACTTTGATTCGTTGCACGAAAAGCAATGAGAGCAGAACGGAGGTTTCGGTTGAAATGGTCCACATACAAGGGTGGTGGGTAGTAAGGAGACAGGGTGACATGGCAGATGCCATAAGAAAAACACACATACCAAAAAATTTTGAGGTGAATTGGGAACCATTGTCAGAAACAATAGAAGAAGGAACATCAAAATTTTTAAATATTTGTGTTTAAAGAGCATATACAGTGGAAATGGAATCAGCTTCTTGGGAAGGGACCAACAAAATCAATGAAAAGTTCTTCCATAGACTTGGTTGCAACATCAGAAGTTAGAAATCCTAAATTTGTGTTCTGAACAGATTTACTTAAAGCACATAATTTACAAAGTTTTACTCTATCTGCAATTTCAGCATTCATTCCTTTCCAAATAAAATGTTGTGGAACAGCCTGATTGGTTTTGTGAATACCAAGATGTGCCCCTAAACATGAAGAATGAAAATAATCAAATACCATAGATTTCAAGTGGGTAGGCAGCACAGCACGTTTATGATTTTCACGAGATTTACAACATAGAATACCTTTGGACAAAAAATAAGTTTTTTGTTCAATTTTAAATGTTAACTTAAAAATAATCTGATTTAATTCATCATCTATATCTTGTTGCTCTTATAAATTAGTAAATCCCAATGGAAAATGAGAAAGTAAATTGCAATTTGGAATACTTTTAGGTTCATCAGAAACTTATGAATCATCAAACACATATTACAGAGTGTCAACAACTACATTTTGAGATCCTATAATGTGCTGCACTTTAAATTTTAATGAAGAAATCTGGACAACCCAGCTGCCAATTTTGCCCAACAGTCGTGGGTGAGCCAAAAACCACGACAAAGCTTGATTGTCTGTTTCAAGAAGAAATTCACTATGTTCCAGGTACTGCCGAAATTTCTCAATGCCAAATACTAGCCAAACACTCTAATTCGTAAATATTTGAAGCTTTTCTTTCTTGGGGTATTAGTGTTTGTGAAGCAAAAGCAATAGACTTCCACACACCCTCAAATTCTTCAGCTAAGGCTGCTCCTAAAGCCAAACTGGAAGCATCTGTTGGTTAAATAAATTCTTTAGAAATTTCAGGCATGCGCATAACAGGAGGATGAATTATATCATTTTTTTAAATGTTGAATGCCTGCTGTTGGTCTGCACCCCACTCAAATTTCACAGATTTTTTATGTAAACTGTTCAGAGGTTCTGTCTTTTTCAGCTAGGTTAAATATAAATCTACCAAAGAACTGAACCATGCCTATGAAACGAGCAATTCCTTTAGCATCACGGGGTGGAGGAAAATCTCTAATAGCCCGAGTACACTCAGAATCAATATAAATACCATTTGAAGAAATTTTATGACCAAGAAAGGAAATTTCTTGAACAGCAAAACAAACTTTATTAGGATTAACAGTAAGACCTTCCTTTTCTAAGTGTAATAAAACTTCTTTAAGATGCTCCATATGTTGTTCAAAAGTTTCAGAATATATCACAAGGTTATCAAGATAGATGAACACATATTTAAATTTAATGTAATGAAAAATTATATCCAAAAGACGAGTAAGTACCCGAGCACCAGTAGCCAAATAAAAAGGTACACGAGTAAATTGGTAAAGGTTCTACGGAACACAAAAGCTAGTAATAGGCTTAAACTGTTCTGATAGAGGAATTTGACGATAAGCTGCATTAAGACCAATAGCAGTAAAATACTTTGCTTTTCCAAACCAATTAAAGGCAGAATGTAAGTCAGGAAGAGGGAGAGATTCAATTTCGATCTTTTGATTAACTTTACGAAAATCCACCACCATGCGGTGTTTTCCATTAGGTTATGGCACTATAAAGGCTGGACTGTAGTATTGTGATGTGGATTGTTCAATTACACCTTTATCTAACAATTCCTGAACTTGATTTCTCAAAATTTCCATTTTAGGGAGGCTAGTATATATGGATGGCTCTTAACATATTCCTTATCAATTAATTTGATAGCATACTCTAATAAATCAGTTAGTCCTAATTCAGAGATGAGAACGTTAGGAAACTGTTCAAAAATGGTTTTAATCGCTGATTGTTGTGACTTGTCCAAATGTGCAAAAAGATCAGCAATTACTTTTGTTTGAGCCTTTATCTCAGATGAAATGTTTTGATCCCATTTACAATCTGGAAAAAAAAAACTGTCGTTGGAAGAAATTTAAAAAAAATATTCTGGTCATGAATATCTAGTAAAAGTCCGGTGGATTTCATAAAGTCAGCACCTAATATAGATTATAATCCAAGATTTTTGGAAACAAGACATTTATGCTTCCATGTAAAATGTCCAACTTTTATCTTAAATGTAATACAACAAGAAATACGTAGAGCTTCTCTGGATGCTGCGTAACACTGAATATCACAAGGTTCAACAGACTTTATCAGCTTTAATTCCCTTAACTTTTCAAAAAGTTTTTCAGAAATAATAGAATGCGCTGCTCCAGAGTCAACAAGCGCAATAACAGTGGATCGTCCTAAAATAACATCAAAATGAGGAGTTGGAAATTTCTGAATACCTTTAACATTTGGAAAATTTACTTGACATATGCTTAAATTTTTTTCTTGTCACAATATTTATGAGAACCAAAAAGGTATTGAAAAATTATGGCAAAGATTCACAGACTTTAATATGTGAGTGTTGTATTGAGAACTGGGACGACTGCCTTGATTACAAGGAGGATCACTCACATTTCTTCCCCACTGCCCTTGTTTTTTTGCCTTTAACTTGAAACCATTTGAAATTACACAACCAGGTTTCTTGCAATAGTTACAAGTCATAGTAGGTTTTTGTTTGAAGCTAAACTGAGAAGGTTTGGTAGGTATTTCCAATTTGGCAGTAGGATTTTCAACACCTTGGCTGAGGTTTGGATCACTGGATGTCTTATTTATATTATCCTTAAATGTTTTGTTTGGTTTGTGCTGGTGAAATATATTTTCACGTTTCTGGTCAGCATACCGAATGTTTTGAGAATGTATGCACGCCATGTCTAATTCTGCAAAAGAAGTGTGTTTAGAGACAAAAACCAAACAAGAGTGTTCCTGAGGTGCTAATTCTTCCAGAAGCATTGACTATTTTTCTTTCAGGTAATGTCAACCGCAAAACAATAGCAGTATCTCTAATGATACTTGCAAGGCTGACAGTGATTCGTTAGGTTCCTGTAGACGGTTGAACATTTTAAGTTGCAGTTGTGTAAGAAGTCTAGCAGGAATAAAAAAAAATGTAAAATATCACATGATACGCATCAAAGTAAAAATGTTGTGAAATGGCTAATCTGGTTCTTTCACTGAGAGGACTGGCGAAACAAGATTAGGTGTAGTTGGAAAGACTGAGGTGGACATGTGTGGATTAGTCCCATAAACAACATTAGTGTGTGGAGAAGGTGAAGTAAACATAGGTACAGCCTGGTGTGAATATGAAAAAGGTACACAGAGGGGTGTGAAGACTCCAGAAGGGTTACCACCTAGGTTAAACTGTGCAGGTTGAGAAAGTGGGTTGGTACCAGTTGGTGCACTGACCTCAAGGTTAGCAAGTTGGTATGAAAGCATTGAAGTTTGGGAAGTTTTTCCTGTAGAGGTATGACGTTGAAAATATTGAGCCTCAAGTTTACTGAGGGCCTCAAACATTTCTTGAATTTGAATTTTAATATTTTCCAGGGATTGACCCTGGGATTCAGTAAGTTTTGCAGGAAACTTACACAAAAGGTTTTCTGCATGCCTCTTTAGGTGGGCTAACCTATTTTTAAGTCTGGGGTACATAGGAGAACTTGGATCATCCTCCAGGTTATCAAAAAACTCCTGTAAAATTATGACCTCAGAAACACAGTTTTCGTATTCCTCATCAAAATCAATAGACTCGAAATGTTTTAAATCAATGGGTTTCTCAATCAATAAAGCTGCACGCAAGGAGCTGCATGCAAGGAGCTTCTATAAGAAGCAGCAGTATTTTCAGGTGCTTGTGTACCTCTGATGGTACACTCATATTGGCACTAATCTTTTCACAGAAATTCAGGTACTATAGTTGCCATGGTTAGGTATCAAAAGACAGAAACAGAAAAATTTTGTGCCCAGAAGAAAACACAAAAAACACACACAAAATAACAAAAATCCTAAATTAACTCTAGCGCAGACAAAGTGTGGCGCTGAGTGAATGACACCCATGTACCAAATTCCCAAAGCATACATGATAGCAACATGTAACAGCATGCACAAAAGGAAACACCAATCAACAACTATGCTCTACTACCATTTTATACTGTTTGGTGGAATTCCCCCAAACTTTACCAACCAACATAATAGGTCCGGGAAGGATAAACGTATAGGGTAAATCGATCAAAACAGCTCCTAGGCCAGTCAAGCAAAGAAAGGGTAAAACAGCACTAACGTGGACACCAGTTGTTGATCGGTGCTCCTTTCCCCAACACTACACATTTAAAATAATTTTAAAGACCATACAAAAAATTAGTTTAAATTTAAGAGCATAAGAGCCTTTGAATATTAATTTTATGAAAATAGTTAGGTCTAGTAAATACAATTTTAATAAGAATTCAGAGAAAAAAATTTTTTTTTAGGAAAACAATAAAATCTTTGCACAATGAGTATTTGGTGTATGTAATCATTTCAGTAACAGTTAAGAACAGCATGTATGGCTTAAGAATATCATAATAAAATAAGCAAACAAGGGGATCCCCAATTATTATTAATGAACTTACATTTTAATTTTACATTTTAACAAATTTTCACGGTTTAATTCATTTCGCAGAGGTTGTGATAAAATCAGAATTAACAGTCTCCCTCTCTCTCTCTCTCTTTCTCTCTCTCTCTCTCTGTGTATATATATATAAATTTTAATAACTAATGCTGTGTACACATCAAGTAGTTAGGGCGAGAGAAGAAGGAAACAAAAAAATATGCTGGACTTTCCATGGGGACACACTTGCCATCGCCAAAAGATGTTACTTCTCCATCTCGCCCATGGCTACCAATGATGGTACAGCAAAAGGAACGAGAAGAAATAATGTTACTTCTATATCGGAAGATGTACACACGCCAAATCCCTCAAATACTGGATAGGCTTCCTTTCCGTCTACATAGCAAAGAGTTGAAACTGCGTGGTGGGAATCGCTACATTAAATAAATAATTTAAAAGAAGAACGTCAGAAAAACAATGTAACACTGGGGCGCAAAAGGCAATGAAGTGAAAGAATAAACTCACCCTAGGTAGGCGGAAAACTTGTCGCATTAGGACATTACAAAAAGATAAAAAATACTAGACGTTCGGCTGATGTTCACACCATGATGTGTAAGAAACAACAAGGTCGAGACAAAGAAGTGCCTAGAGGTTATAGGTCGGCATAGAGTCGTAGATACTTGATAAAACCAATATAGTATTGCAACAGTACCGATCAATACTTCCTAACATAATATTTTAAAACACATACATGTTTTTAATAAGCAAAACATGATAGTTTTAATTTAAATTTTACCAATAAAATATTTGTTTTATTCATTTGAATACAAATACAATCAGATCATGATTAAAGTTGGTCAAAAATATTACACAAGAATTGTTCCATAACTATACAACACTGCATTAACTGCACAAAAATAATTTCCTGAATCTTTATTTATTAAACATTGAAACTACTCAAGATACCCAACTAAAATAGTTCATTCCCAGCACAAACTATCCTCAACATACTGAATGCATCATGTAGTTTAATTAAAGTCCAGGTCAAACACAAGTTGCTTTTATTGTCACTCTCACATGTTGCTTGCTCGACATTCAGACCAGTACAACCTTGATCCAAAGATGTTCTACCTTCATCACATGTAATACCAACCTAATGATATTATAATCATAGAACATACTACAATACCTATGTTATTGGAGGTTGGAGAAGGTTTACTACATGGCCATTAGGTCAACTGTGTCAAGGTCTTTGCACTTTGAGAGAGGCAGAATGTGAACTAATAGTGCTAGTGGTCTGTAGCCCGTAGTTACTGATTTTTATCACATCTACTTTCTTCCATTATTCATAGCTGCTTTGTTTGCATCACATATCTTTTTTTACATTCATTGTTTTCCGGTAAAATTTTGAAATGGATACAGCCCATTTTACAATAGTATAGCTATGGATAAATTTCATGGACACACAGGCATAATACTCTCCATGTTCTGTCTGCAATGAAAATGCATGCATTCATATTTACATAGACAAGAACACAAGAAAATTAGTAAACTCCCAACTCTTCAGTGTTTCTAAAACCATGTGGTCAATAAAACTTCAGTACGTGTCCTTTCATTTTGTTAATCTCAAAATGCACAGAAAAATAATATTTCTTGAAAATGGGCATTATTAATTTTAATAATTATGTTTTTCTATTATAATTTTTTTTATATTGTGTGGATTAGTGAAGTACCAATATTAAAATTTGTAATTATGTAACATAACTATACTGAACTATTATATGGCCTTTGTTAGTGTCAATACTCTAGAAATAAAACATATTGAATATTTTTATATTTGTGTGTATGCCATAGAATGAACAGAGAAAAATAAATATGTGATTTTTTTACAATTACTTCATCTGTGTCTGTCATTTAACGGGTATCTGTGTTCTTGTAGAATGAGCCTACTTCCAAAAAGGACGTACCACTATAAAAAAAATTTATACCTGTGATGATGCTAAGCCTTCTCATAAAAAAAAAGGCATGAAAATTATGAGACACAAACATTAATTATCACGCTTCTCAGAAATACAAGTAAAGCTTACATTTGTGATTGTATAAAGCAGATTTTTATTGTAATCCATGCAAAGCCATTGACATTACATTGTTTAGTTTTTCAGGTGGCTTTATCCGTAGTAAAATGCCATAAAGTCTATGAGTCAATTTATTTGTTGCTTTGGAAATTACGAGTCAAAAGATCAAAGTTAAGAGTCATGCAAAGACAATCCTAATTGTACCATACAAATGAGTTTTGAATGGATCTAGAAATGCTGGGAAGGGTTTAAAAGGAGTTAGCAGTGCAGTGAGTTGAAGACGGTACAATGAAGGGCAGCAAGGTGAGTGAAAGATAAATAGAGAAGGTAAGGTCAGACTGATGACAGTAAAGGGAACTTTAAGCCATCAGAAATATTGAGAGAATTAGAGTGGGACTCATGAAGGAAAGGAGAAGAGCAGAAAAGCTAGTCAACTTATACTGTTTTCCATTGTACTAAAAATAAAAACTTTGAGATCAATTTATTAACGTTACTTTTTACGACATAAAATTGGTATCAATATTTTGGCAGCATAAAAAAACACGAAAAATGAATAACATTGAATAACCTAATCTAAATACATTGAATGTGTTCAATTGAGTTTTGCCCTAAATATCCCATTTTATAATTTAAAACACAACAACTTTACACTCATTGTTTTCACTGGTTTCATCGCCGGTAAAATTTATGATGGATTATGTAATTTGTTTCTTGCAGTTTACAATATGCCTGAAGTAAATTCATTAGAAGCATACAATTTCAGTGCAATAAGCATTTGATCGCTTGTCCTTGCATCCTAAGCTCTTGTTCCCTTAATTAAGTTGGCCTAGTGTGCATTTTGTTAATTCAGATCTAGGGCTCGAGAAGGGTATGTGGCTCATGTCTTTAGCTAAGGGGACATTCTAGGGTGTATATGAGCTCTTGCTGTGAATTCAAACAGCAGCATGTCTGACGTCATGTACAGGATGCACTTTTCAAGGGCTTGAAGCATTGTAGGAGCCCTTAGATGGCCAAATCGCAATCAGTCAATGTGTGTGTCATTTTCCGAGATACCAATTCTGGCAAATCATACATCACATCATTACCAATGTAAATTTCTTCGTTCATCATTCATTTCAATGTATTAATAGATACAATAATCATTTTATCACTAAGAAGTGTCAACAAAAATAAACAAGTAGCACATAGTATTTGGAAAAATTAACACATTGCATCTCTTAATTCAAAACAACACAATTTTTTTCGCTCTTTAGATATTCTGGAAACTTTATTTTCTGGACAATAATTGATTTTGTCGACTCATTTAGACTCTGTGCAACTAAATATACTTTCCAAGTTAAATGAGAAAACAAGGAGTCAAATTTGGCATGCAAGTCTTCATCATGCGAAAAGTGGTAATCATAAATTATAAGCGGAAGCACTGCTTGAATATATTTCTAAAAACTGCATGTGCTTATAATATGACAGATAAAAATTTTAAATGTGAAGCACCTGGAAACTACACCACTAGTTTCTACATTATGCTAAAATGTAACTTCTGAAATGTCACAATATTTAGGGGTATAGCCTGACATATATGATGACATACTGAATATTAAGGGCAATTCTGCACAACCTTTTTCGTCACACTATCAAAATTGCACACTTTGAAACAATTTTAAATGGAATTTTCAGAGTTGTGTAGTAATGTGAATATTTATTTTAGTTACAAATTCAAATTAATTTGGATACATTTTCTGACAAACACTCTATTGATTTAATTAACACATTACTTTTTAACTAGTTACAGCAAACAACTTTACTGCATAAGGGTGGTATGCAATTGTGCTTGCAAATAACAAATTGCATAACACTGTGCTTTTATTTAACAGTTCTCGAGTTCACCTGAAAAATCATTTTAAGGATTGGTGTGAATTATCTATATTTTTTATTTGCATGATCTACATAAACTTATTTTTATTCAGAGAGTGAAGGTCATTACTTATATCTGCCAGTTTTACTTTAAAAAGCTGTAATTAGGAGGAAAACCTAATCTCATCAAACCCTTAATTATGTACAATTTTGTTACACATAGTAAATTCAACTAAATAAAGCATGTGTACAAAACAACACTAATTTTAAAAAATCATGGAAAACAATTTGAAAATTAAAACTGATATACTTTTGTAATGTGAGACCCAGCTGAGACAGTAGAATAAAGATGATGCAAATGGGAAGAACTGTAGTTACCCACTAAACACACCTGGACAGATCCCAGACGCTTCAGTTTACGAAGCTGCTGCCTGCATTTTGAACACAACCACTACACCCAATTCACACCTGCTGCAGAATTAAGACAACCTGGATGGTTTTTGTACGTGCAGCCTAGCTGACTGATAAGAACACACAAGACATTGTGAGACATTGCAGCGAGCTGACGTAAAAGGGAGTGAACTGACTTAAAACAGACAGTATGCACAATTTGTGATCTATTTTACAGGCTTGGACTGAGTCGCTTCATGCAAGACAGCATGTGACGTTACAGACACTACCAATGTTGTAAAACAACGGGAATGGATGGCATAGAACAGCAAGTATTTACACGACCAACTGACTGTTGAATATGGTGGCACTTGATCTGATTGGTGCCTATCAGAGGACTTCGCAGTGACAAATGTTCTTACTTGTTGTGATAAGACTACTTCACGAGTTGTGTGGAAGCATTACCTTTCAGTAACTGCAGAGCAGGAACAAGAGCATGTGTGCTGGAAGCTGAGTTCTTTCCAAGGAGGTGATTTACCCTTGGGTGTTGCTGACAGTTAGACTCAGTTACTCAGTTCTCAGGACCCCAATGGCAGTGTGTGTGCAAAAAGTTGTGTTACACCCCATACAACATCAGTGTATCACACCTGGCCAAACCCCACTGAGAGATGTAACTAAAAAATTAAGGCCCAGCTACGCTTATGTATAGACCCTGATCTCGCAAAATGGGACACACATATTCAAGAGGCCTTGTACTGTTTGAGGCAGTGCAAAAATTCAGTGACATATGTGACACAAGCCATGCTCATGCAGGGATGCAATCTTTCCCTACCTGGACAGTACAGGGTGCAAGACAAGAGTCCGGATGTCCTGCAGAATTTAGAGGGAAGGACACAAGCCATTCAGGATGCACACGACTCAGTGTGGCGCAAGCTGGCAGTGTGTCAGACACAGTGCACCAGTGACAACTAGCCCTCCTCCAACAATATCACTTGGAAAGATGTTCTATGCAAGCCTGAACTCCTTTTTGGTAGCACGGAAAAACTTCTCTGCAGTGCTCATGCCAAGATGGTGAGGCTCTTTACCATTGTAAATAGTGTCAATACCCATATCTGTGATACTGAAGCTACCCTCAGGACAAGCTGCCACATACCATCCAGATGCTGTGCTATTAGCTCCAGAGGTAATGCAGGGTGCTGAACTTTCAGGAATAGAATATCCAACCCATCCACAGGAAGAGGAGGAAGAGACAGACACAAAGAAAACCATGCAACTTACACTTATACTTCTACTGACAAGATATGGGAAGAGTTCAGGGGGTTCCTGGAAGAAGAGGTAAAGTCTCCGGAATGAGGTGGTGGTGTGATCCCGACACTTGAGTGCCAGTTTCCAGAAGAGAGCACAACTCTAGACAGTGCTATATCCTTCCAAGGGTTTGAAACCAATATCACAGAACAAAAACACAAATGTTTTACCCCTTCCTCTGTTCTGGGAGGCAGACAACAAGGATGATCAACCTGATTCCTCAGATGTATGTGAACCCTTGCGCCTCTTAATTATACACTTGAGACATCATCCTTCAAGGTAATAGTAAAAGAGTCCCAAGAGTAAAAATCAGAGAACATTCCCATTAAAGACGACATTGAGAAAGTGTCTAATGCTGAACCTGCTATAACTTGAAACCAATTAAAGCAGCCCTACAACCCAGGTGTTTTATAGTTCAAACCCTGAACTCACAAGCATGTTCCTTTCTGGATGTCAGTAGTGCTCTCGAGCAGTTATGGCATGGACCAGCTATATCTAGCTACTCTTACAGGAGGCAACTGACATTGTTCTGTGCTTTGCCACCACTAACATTCTTGAGCCAGATGTGATTCCCATCACGTCTAGTTTGCAAAGGCTAAATGACAAATAAAAATTTGTACAAGACACCTTTCAACTTACTGAGTTTAGATTATATTTTTAAACTGTAAAGTAACTGGTTTAGTATTAATCTTTGCCTGAAGTTGCGTGCATCCTTTTTCATCATTATAGGTTAAGCTTATGTTTTGTTTGTGTTTGCTACGTAGTTTCCAAGCTGCAACTGACCCCTGCCACTTGCAGCACCAAATTTAAACTTTAAAAGGTTTTGTTTAGGGTGTTAGCATTGTTTAAAACATAATCTCCATTCTTTTATAATTGGATAACTTTACATGCAAATCAATTTATGTAAGACTTTTCTTCTGATCATTTGATGTCAAACTATATTGGGAACGAATTGTTAAGGGAAGCAGAAGCAGCAAGCCTGGCAGGAAGATGAATGAGTCACCATGGACTTGGAGTGTAAGGGACTGTGGTTGAAGACAAGACGGTGCAGTTGAAAAATACTTTTCAGTTGTTGGATTGCTGTCGGGAGGCATGTGAGATGCTATTAAGAGCATGCACAAGTTCATTTTATAAGCAATTTAAATCTGTGCAGGATGTTATGGTGTCGCAATCCCGCGGCGTCGGTGGCGTCGCGGAAGAGTAGGAAGACGATTGCACAACCCCGCGGCGTCGGTGGCGTCGCAGGACGGCAGTAAGTGGGTGCTGGGTAATCAACGAGTCACCAAAAAGTGGCGGATTGCGGTAACAGTGGTATCCCAGGAATCCGATGACTCGAGGAGTTAAGTGGGTCTTAACACTTACCCAACACCTTACAAACTCCTGGATTCAGCAGGGATTGCTCCGCCTCTGGGCATAGCTGGGAGCCAATCAGAGGGGAGGATTTTGATGGCCTGGTGGGGGTGCGAAGAATGGTATAGACACTGAGCTAGCTATCCGGGAGAGTGGGAGTTGGAGAAGAGAATCGACGAGAGAGTCTTCTGCTCGGGCGGCGACCGCACCTGGGGACTCTGGGTTCAAGTCTGGGTGCGACCCTCTGACTAGAGAACTAGCTCCAACGGCGGCACGAGCGGTGAGTTCCTGTTGGTTTAGGGAAGGAGAGCAATCCTTTACCTATCTCCTGTCTCGCCTTACCCTAACCATTCCACTCACCTCTATTTCTGTATTGCTGTATTTCCTTGTTCTCTATTCTAATAAACTCTTGTTACCTTTCATCTCTGGCTTATTTATCATCCCCTCCCTGGCTAAACTTTGTAACAAGATGCATGAGCCAACTGCAGGGTTAGGTCATGAAGATGATTTCACATCCTGAAGGGGAGTCTCGCCATGCCAATGGAGTGATCTCAAAGAATTACTTTCTGCACCCTTTCCCGCTAACCCTGGTAAGAACTATTACATGGAGAAGACAGCTTCAAGAAATTTTTAACCCTTCAAGGCAAAGAAACTAAAAAATTGCTTAAACATGTTTGCAATGGATGGCTGTCTTTGATAAAAGTTTCAAGAAACTCATCAACCAACTAATGTACAGACACAACAGTCTACAGGGATATCTTCCAACTAAATTCCAAATACAGTAGCTGATAAATAGAGCTCTGTTTTGTTACGCCCCTTGACAGTAAAGCCCTGGGTTGGTAACCAGAAGTGTAGAAACAAAGAAGTGGTGGATTGCTTAGCTATCTGAATTGAATAAAACAACGTTTCTTAGATTGTGCAGGAAGTCTCGACGGACTCGAGCATGTTGGGTGGGGTGTCACGATGTTGTTGATTATTATTTGGCGATGGAAACTGAAAATTATTTATGAGGAGTTCTGCCACAGAAATTCAAAAGTCAAATTTTCTGGTGACTTCCAAGCTTGCTATAAAATGTACGAAAATAAATGTTTCACTTTATGACCGAGTTAACTTAAGTTACCTGCATTACATTGCTGCCATGTTCACGTCCTACCGAAAAGTGTCAAAAAAAGTGTGTATTTCTCAACTGTCTGCAAGTAGCCTTCCCACTCTCCAGGCAAATGAAGGTGGTAAGGCTCCCAGTAGCCAATCAGAGAGCAGTAATCAGCAGCCTGTGTGATAGGTGAGTCCATCCTCCTCTGCATACAAATTTATTACTTAATGTAAACATTAACATTTTCCTGACTATACTGCAATATACCCTTTCCTTTGTAAATAGACGTAATGTAATAAGTAATACTACGTTAAAAGTATCAGCATGAACCTAGAGGACTGAAGATGGGAGAGAGGATGAGGGAGGGAGGAAGAGAAAGGGAAGGAGGAGGAGGAAAGAGAGGACTGAAGAGAAAGGGAGGAAGAGGGAAAGGAGAATGAGAGAGAGGAATTGTGGAGGGCAAGAAGTCCTCTCCCACTCTAGCTGCTGTTGACCACATGTGAAGAAGAGGTTTGAAGCTCCCAGCAGCCTGTCATCACCAGTCTGGCGATTGAGGACACTTACTCAAAAAATATATAATTTTCATATAAATACAATGTATTAAATCAAATTCAGTTATGTGTTATTTCACAGGTTACGATAGGCTACATATTCCAAAATCTATAACTTTCAATCTGATTAAGCAGTTTTTATAATTATACAGTACGATGCATCACAGTTTCTACATGATATCTGAAGACACAGAAATCAAGTATCAAGCTAAGCTGTTGTACAGAAAAAAAATTACTAGTGCCTTTACGAAAAAACATTAGCTGCATACACTGATTAAACTTCAGGTGAGTCTAGAAAGATAGTACAGTAGTTGTGTTTTACATCTTGTCGACAGCAAGGTCATTAGAGGCAGTGACACACAACTTAGTACAATCACAAGAGCTGGGAGAAGAGTCAGCCATGGCCTTTGTTAAGGAACCATCCCAGCATTTGCCTGTGACAATTTCTTTGGGAAACCATGGAAAATCGAAATCAGGATAAGTCAGAGCCGGGGATCAAACACGGGTCCTCCTGAATGTGAGTTCAACTTGTTACTATTGTGCCACCTTGCTCTGTGTTGAGCCTAGAATGAGATTGGTTTCAAATTCTGTGAGTGCAAAGTACAGTAGTCAAGTCCCATAGTGTCTGCTACACTTAATATACAAAATCACAGAATACTTATGGCTTTGTCATCATCTATCAACAAGGCTATTTGTCTTTTTTTACACACTGTCACAGAAGTATCAAAATTTCAATATAATTTTGCAGTCGTCACTTCCACAGATGCATAAATTGGACAATTTCTAAAATGCATTTTTGAAAGAGTTGATATTGTGATTTATTCAGCAAAGTGCTCTGAAAGATTCTGCTTTACTAGATTTTAAGTACCACACCACTGAAAATCAGTGCTTGGTTTAAATTTGGTAGGTGGCTGTGACACGTCTCAAATTGTAAAAACATTGCAAACTGCTGATCAGAAAACATTTTACTCGTCAGTCAGGAATTACTAACAGCTTCATGTGACTATATTATGTTGTAATATATATAAATGGAAGAACTGCAAGAGCAATAAAGTAACTCATGATTTGTTTGAAGCCAACAAATACCTTTACTTCACACATTTCTTACGTGTTACAACACAACATAAATACATATGGTTCTCTCATCATAGCATGAAAAAAAATAATACCAACATTACAAAACAATATACCTCTTAAATAACTACCACAAAAACTAATTCTCAGCACATTGCAACACTTCCACTTGGGAGTTATTTAAAGTAACTAAAAATACATTCTTACTGTCTATTTCCACAATGCAGGTCTACACCGCCGTCATCATTATTTTCTTAATCCAAGTGCTTTCACAAATTGAGAGGGTTTTACTCCACCTAACACTTTAGTGAATAGATCTGCAACATTTTCATGTGTTGGTACGTATTTGAACTTGATATCCTTGTTGCCGACTAGATCATTTAAGAAACACAGTTTAATTTGCATGTGTTTTGATCTTTCAGAACTTAGACCATTTTCAGCCAGTGACATAGAGCCACTTCACACATCGAGATAAACTCAGCTTCTACAGTAGACAAAGCTACAGTGGACTGTTTCTTTGTTCGCCAAATAATTGGTGCCCCAGCCAATAGGAACACATGCCCACTTATTGACCTTCTGTCAGACTTATCGTTCCCCGAATCAGCATCACAAAAAACTTGAATATAAGCTCGATCCTTCTCATACCAAACTTTACGATCACTTGTGTGTCTCCGATACCTTACGATATGCTTTACCTCATTCCAGTCTCTCTTAGTTGGTTGTTTTGTTTTCGTACTTACTTTGTTTACTGCAAAACTAATGTCCGGTCTGGTAACACTTGACAAATACAGGAATTTTCCTACAGCATTTTGATATACTTTACAGTCAAAAGGTTCTTCCCCTGTTCCGGTTTTGTCATCACTGTTCAGTGGCAGTGGGGCAGCCCTACCCTTCGCATGTGACTCATTCAGGTTAAAATCATTCAAAATTTGTTGTAGATAATGAATTTCATCAATTTCAATGGCACTGTCTAATGAGCAAACATTTATGGATACGAAATTTCACATGTTTCCCAAATCCCTTAACTCTAAAACTTTACCAAGTTCATGCTTAACCCACTTGATTTTTTCTGCTTTTCCTCACAAACCGATATCATCTACATTCAAACCTACTATTAAGCCTTTATCACTATTTACATATACACATCTGTCCTTTTTAAGCTTACACAAACCCAACTTTACAGGGATATTATCTATAGTTTTGTTCCATTCCACACCGCTTTGTTTTAACCCGTACAGACTCTTTTTTAGTGTCCATACCTTACCCATACCCTCTACAAAGCCCTCTGGCTGCTCAACATACACTGTTTCTGCTAAAGGGCTGTTCAAATAGGCTGTTAGCACATCTACGTGTTAAACCGCTCATTTGTTACAAGCTGTTAATGAAAATAACAACCTTACTGTTTTTCTTTGTATGACTGGGGAGTATGTTTGTTGATAGTCGACACCCCCTACTTGGTTAAAACCCCTGGCCACTACTCTCGTCTTATACCGTTCAATTTTCCCACCTGTTCTCTTCTTCGTTTTATACACCCACATTGAATCCAATACACATTGATTTTTAGGTCTATCAACTATTTCATATGTGTCTTTGTCCTTAAGTTGAGCCATTTCCTCCCGCATTGCCCTTTCCCACATGGTTGCAGTCTTACTCACTAGGGCTTCCTTAAAATTTTTTGGTTCTCTGTAATCTAAAGAAACCTTTGAACTTAAGTAACCTTGCCTTGAATTGTACATCTCACGACAATACTCACTCACATCACAACATGTGCAAATCTTTGACTTGTGAACCCTTCCAGATCTGCGTACCACTGGTACAATTACATCATCCGTTTCTATTTCACTCAGACTAGTTTCTGCAACTTCACTACTATCCCAACCTAGGAATGGTTCAGCAATACTGTTTTTACCATCCTTTGAAAGTTCAAAAACATCTGTACAATAATTCCTTTCAATTTCTTCTACAAACAGATCAGCAAAATTGTCCCCTATGAGAAAGTTATTTTCCTCCCTATTTAGGGTCTCATCTGAAGGGTCAACCTTTTTTTCAGCTTCATCTAACATTTGATTAACTTTGTGATTTGTTTGTTAGGAAATTTGGAATAACACTACATCTCATGTCAACTTGCTTACTATTAGCCCTTTCTTTGTAAGGAAACACAGTCTCCTGAAACATCACATCATGTACAATTTTTACCTTCTTTTCACTACAAACCCATACACTATATCCCTTAACATGTGGCTCATAGCCCAGAAAAATACATTCAACTCCTCTCATACCAAATTTACCCTGTCCTTCCACTCGACACCAACCTCGGCAACCAAAAACCCTTAACCTTTCATACGCTCCAACATCAATGGCTTCTCCTCTCCAGAGCTCTAGGCGTATTTGATCATGAACACCTCTGGATAGAGACAAATTTCTAACAAAACTAGTACAATTCGCAGCTTCTGCCCAGAAAGTTTCTGGTAACCCAGACTGAACAAGCACGTACCGCACAGCATTTGCAATTGTCCTGTTCATTCTCTCAGATATGCCATTTTTCTCTGGCGAACCTGCAACCGTTTTTCTCTGTACTTAACCACTTTCTCTAAGGAAACTTTCAAACTTTCTCCCACAATACTCCCCTCCTCCATCTGTTTGAATTGCCTTGATTTTTGTGTCAAGAAACATTTCTACCTCTGCTTTGTAACCCTTAAACATATGAAATACTTGGCTCTTTTTGGCAATATATTGTACCATCAAATGACGTGAATAGTCATCAATAAAAGTCACAATATAACAAGCACCTCCTATTGATACAGGTAACTTATCCATTACGTCGCTGTGGATTAATTCTAGGGGCTTGGTAGTTGCCTTCTCACTCTTCTTGGGAAAACAAATTTTTGTAAACCTACCCCGTGCACATACACTACATAGCTCACTGAATTTTCCTGTCACATTTATATCTGGAATTTTTTTTGATGGTTGCTTTATGCAAGTGTCCTAGTCGGTCGTGCCAAATCTATATGCTGTGTAGCGCTACTGCATCTCTAGCCTGGATTGTTGCATTAGCACATTTTTTCTTTGCACTTGATGTCATCACAGCAGTGCCCAGCTTGTCGACTACCTTCAGAATGTACAAACAATTTGATGTCTCTGCCTTGAAAATTGTTTCTTCACCATCTCATCCCAAAGCATGACTTTCATGTAATTCTGTGATGATTCCTTTGGTTGCTAGTTGGAAACCTGAGATTAAATTATATTGAAACTCCGGTACACACAACACATTTTGACAGGCCTAGAGTCCACCCACCACACTCCTCAGTCATAGTAACTTCAACCGTTCCATAACCTTCAACGCTGGCAGTGCCTTTTCCCATGGATACTATTTCCTGACATGGTTCGAGAGTTTTGAACAAGTCCAGTCTACGACACATATGACTGTTCGCAGCAGAGTCCAAAACCCATGCGTCTGTCCCTCTCACTGGTTAAACTAATCCACTCGCACTCACGCACAAACAATATTTGGGTCTGTCCTCCTTCACCGACTCTTGTATTGGCATCCTTTCCTTTTCTGCCACGTTTTTTGCATCACAGTTCATTGCCCAATGACTGTTGTTTCCACAGCGATAACATTTTACCGTTGGACACACTCTAGAAACATGTCCCCATTCTTGACAATGGAAACACCTCTTGTTGTCCTCGGACACATTACTCACACGCTTGTCACATTGAAAACCCTGCATTATATCCTTCTGTTGTGTATGTCTCCTTCCCCTGCTATTCTTATCACCGTAACTTCCCTTCTCTAAGTGTTGTTTTCTACTCGTCAAGGCCTCTGAGGTATTATGTGGCATAGCCACAACTTCTTCTCCCAAAAGTATAGATTTCACCTTCTCTGTATTTAGGTTAGGTTCCCTACTTACGAAGTTCACCAACATTCCATACTTCTCCTTAGGTAGCCCGATCACTGCCTTTCTGTTTAGTCTTGCCTGTGTCTCATTCAACTGTACTCTTTTGTTGAAACCTGGATCTATCGCATTCCAACAATTTCGCTCAATGAGTTCCGCCTTTGCTCTTCTCGACCACACGTAATGATTATTTTTGCTAAGCTTCGGGATGTTTTCAGAACTTCTTGTCTCGTCAGCCATCTTAAAACAGAGAACACTCAAAACTTGTGCCAAACTCGCTCACTTTCACATCACTTACAATCTCTTGCAGTTTCTGGGCCCATAACCTGTTGTAATATATATAAATGGAGGAACTGCGAGAGCAATAAAGTAACTCACGATTTGTTTGAAGCCAACAAATACCTTTACTTCACACATTTCTTACGTGTTACAACACAACATAAATACATACGGTTCTCTCATCACAGCATGAAAAAAAATAATACCAACATTACAAAAGAATATACTTCTTAAATAACTACCACAAAAACAAATTCTCAGCACATTACAACATATCATTTACATGTTTCCTCACAAAAATTAATCATTGATGAAAATGGATGTTGCGGAAATTGAAAATATAACCTGTACAAGCTTTCGTGACATCAAGATCTTTGTTGAATGGTTTCCACATAAAAATTCCACTACGCATTTCTGCCTTTGGGCAAGGTCACATTGTGTAAGAGAGAAGGCCGGGGTGAAGATTGGGCCAGCTACTCGACTAGCGAGTCATGCCTGTCACCTTTCTGGCCAAAAGAATGGATGAGGTGAAGGCAAGATGAATGTGGAGCAGTAATGGAATGAGGTGGGAGAAACGGGAGTTTTCCAAGAAAACCTGCTGGCAAAGGCAACATCTGCCACATTTCCCACGTATGCGAAAAATCTGGGGCAGAACCTGGATTGCATGGGTGGGAGGTGAGAGTTCCGGTGCCTCAACCACTGTGGGCTCACTTGGAATGTTTTTCATGAATTTTGCCTAGATACAAAAATTAAACCACAGATCTGGCAATTGATGTCCTTGAGAACCAATTCAGAATTCTTCAATTTGAAGAAACCTTAAAATTTTTCAAGGACGATACATTTCAGGACAAATGGCTCAAAATATCAAACATCTTGGATGTTGGTCAAAATATCACAAATCTTGGATATCGATGGTCAACATAAATTTGACAGAATATGTATAGTGTCATGTAAGCCATTTTAACTTTACCCCACAGCAATAAGAATTTCAAACACGTATTTAGTCTAGTGAAACAAATTTAACTCCATTCAGTTCCCAGTTATCACGCAATGTTCTAGAGAACATGCCCAATGTTAGGCGTAAGCAGACATGAAAATGCTATGAACAGGTTTATATTTGTGAAAAAACTTAAAAAAAAAAAGCTAAATATGTAACTGCTGAATTTCTCAAGATAATCGTAAATATTTGATAAATTTATTGACATTCCTATCTAATACGTACACAATATGTTACCTGAACTTGAAGTGAAAGTTGAAAAGATGATTTTAGTGTGCTGCATTGCTTAATTTGCAAGGAGGTGAAGAATTTTTAGTAACCGATCTTTCTCAAACTTTTCAATAATTGCAGCTTGATAAAATGTCACAAGAATTGTACACTATAAATACCCATACACGGTTGTTCCAGTACACCATATTACCTTTCAGCATAACTTCATGCCCTGCGATATTTAAAAAGACTATGGAACAAGTTCTGCAAAGTTTAGATGGGGTGGTCTTTTTCCAGAATGACATTTAGGTTACTGGGACTTCCAAGAAACAGCAGTGGATAAATTTATATAGTGTATTACAGCAACTAAAGGAGCATGGATTCAAGGTAAATAAACAGAAGTGTAAGTTCTTTTGCTCATTTGTCAACTTCCTGGGCCATACAGTTGACAAGGAGGACTTACACATGTGCACAGAGAAAGTTAAGGCTATTAAGGAAGTACCAGTGCCCACAGATGTCCGACAACTACAGGCCTGGCTAGGTTTAATAAATTATTATGCCAGATTTTTACCAAATTTGTCCACTGTCTCTTGGCCCCCACCGTATATGCTGCTACAGGGAATTGGTTACCAAATTATTAAAAGGCGTTTGTAGAATTAAAAGAGTTGGTGGTGTCCTCGGGGGCTATGATACATAAGACACAAGTTTACCAATTAAACTGGCATGTGATGTATCTCCATATGGTATTGGAGCAGTCATCAGTCATGTGTTCCCTGATGGGTGAGAGAAATCAACTGATTTTTGTTCTCATACACAGTCAACAACACAGAAATATTATTCACAGTTGGACAGAGAGCCTATTTAAAATGTGTATGGCATTTAATACAACAGTGTCACGCCATATGTCTGCAAAATGTAACCATTTTAACAATCCAGCATTTACAGACTAACTAAGGTGCTAAATATGTACCCCATAAAGATATTTTAGTTCTTCCGATTTCATAGTTGCGTAATTGAGTCACATTGCTGAAGATAAATGTGCTGATACTGAGATTAGCAAAGATTCTTTCGGCAATGACCAAGCCAGGATTCTATTTTTGAGGTTGTCCTCTAATGCCACTCTTAAACATAGCACTTTTCAACCCTACTGTATAAGTGCAGACATATTAATATCAAAATACTAATTAGTAGAACATAAATGTATAATATGAGGGTAGATAATATATAATAATGTTAATTTTTTAATGTTTAAGTGGTATGCAACATATTTTTTTAACATTCGCTCGCTGTGTTTCGAGGTTTACTCATGAACCAAGAACAACTAGCGTTCCCTTTCGGTAACACTGCTCTTGAACCTTTAACATATAAATTAGCTGTTGATAGAGAAAGAAATGATTCGCTAGTTCAAATACCAGCATGTTATAATACACTGTCCTGTATATACACTTTGTTTATTGCATTCCACACACAATGTCTACAGATGTGTAAATACTGTTAAATAAACACGATGAAATGAGCTTCACACCACATTTTCAATTCCTTGAGTTGTGTGATTTATCCTCCAAGGAGTTTTATTTCGCAATCTGCAGCGCGCACATAAATTCACACCTGTGCTTGGTGCCTGAGACTTAAGTGCGCCTGCAGAACATGAAGAACATACCCAAATGGGACTTAGAAATATATTGGTCTCTACGAGTGTGCTAATTTATTCTGAACAGCATTGTACATTGTGTTCACTGCAAATTGCGACATCTATGTCTTATTGAGTCTGACTACCACTGTCTAGCTCAGTTTTCAAACACTTTAATGTTAGATATTTTTTTCAGGTGATCATTTTTTTTTTTTTTTTGCAATACAATGTACAAGCATCTCATATATTTAAAGTAAGCAATCTTGTTTCTGGTAGGCAAGCTAATAAACACCAAAATAAAGAAAATTAAAATCCACAGAATCTTAACACCTACAGATTACGCTTTTAAGTCCACAAGCTGCAATACAAACATTACTTCAATTATCAATGAAATTCAAGGATGACAGTTACGGTGTATGGTTAAGTAAGATGTCAAGCAAACGACTGGCATACTCAATCATCAATAAAATCTTAACTACTCATCATAATGTGAAGGGATTTTCGCAGAGGAGATATTTTATCAGTGAATGTAGCTAAAGCATAGATTGCTTGGAAGGCTTTTTCTGAGGTTACATCAGTCTTCACAGAGTTCTCTCAGTCTGTATCTAAGGTATCCGAGGAGCAGTTCAAGGCTGCAGAGAAGTTTGTCATAGTTACGTATCATCGGACATGTGGAGAATGTGAATTGTGCCAGAAAGGAACTTTTTGCAAAAAAAAAAAAAGGCAGGTGTACGGTAATAACTCTGTCAAAATCAAGAGCTTTAGTGCAGATTGTCAAGCGGACCACCTTTCAAGCTGGTCATGTGTAGGGAAACAGTTTGCTTCCAAGTCCATCATACCCTGACCTAAGCAGTTGGGATTGGGAAGAAGATGAGGACTCAAATTGGATACCAACTTGGACACCGTTCCCATGGCCGCAGAAGCCTGTTTGAAGTGATTAAATGTGATTGCAAATAAGTGTAATTGTAACAATAAATTTGCACTGCAATGTCCAAGAGCAAGGGAGAACGTACTGAAAAGTAGTTCCTTGCTCTCTGGCATTTTTAAGATATGAATACCTCACATAAGTTTCACAAGAGCACTGTACTCTAGTTGAAATACTGCGCATTGTTAGTGTGGTGGAAACAACTGATAAAAAATTAAAAGTGAAAATATCTAAAATGGCTTGATGTACGAAACACAATACAGATAACAATTTGTAGAACATGTCATGCTCTTTAGTTTTGTATTGAAGTATATTTTTCCTGCAATTGAAAATAAAAGTTAATTATGTTAAAAAGCACCACAGCACCAAATTTCATACTTAGATCACATTTTGCAAAATTTTGCTATAAAATGTTAAGCCGTTGTACTATAAACAAATGTGCACAAACAGTGGCAGCGCACAGTGATAAGCAGCTGCCGTAATTCAATGACCTTTCTCACTTACAGTGCGCTATTGTCAGTATATCTGGACCTATTTTTGTAATGTTGGTCATAATTTTGTTGTGTAACACAGCGCAAGAAAGTATTTTCTCTACTGTAGAGCACCTATACAGTAGAACCCTTTTTACACGTTCCCAAATTTTACACTTCTCCTTGTTTGACACCTGCTTTCTCTGGTGCCTTGCTAATCTCAAACTTTTTACACTTTCCTGCATTCTACTTCAGTTTTCAGTAGGTCACTTGAGTGGTGTAAAATAGTAGTTTCACTGTATTAGTGCGTTTACTTACTACGCACGAGAAAAATATGCATATTGTGAGTCATTACAGCATTTATTAAAATTTTTCTGAGATTTAATAAAATTATTTTGTACTTGTCTGCCACTTATCGTTTGAATGGCCACATACACTAGCAACTGCCCTTCCTTCCATTTCGCTGCAAGTAAATAATAACACTTCTATTTGGCTAGTTAAACTGGCAGACCACTTGAACAAATCTACAGGTTTGAAAAGCAGAATATAGTGTTGTTTTGAACAACAGTAAATTAAAATGGAATGTGACACGTTACAATGGCATATCAAATAAACAGAGGAAAGATGCGTAATTATGTTGCGTGTTTCAAAGTTGCTGTAAATTTTGAGGTCAGAATAAATTAAAAGTGCGGCAGCAAGATGTTTACTTAACTTTAATCATGGTTTCAATTTGTTCCTTCATGGAACAAAAATTATTGCAAAATACTGAAGAGAAACAGGTTTTATCGTAACAGGCTGTATGAAGAGTCATAAATGCATGACCAGTTAATTTTTTTTTATTCTGCAATTTGTAAAATAGGTGGTCATCTTGTTTTTCAGGTTGTATTATATTCAGGCCAACACAGTAACACTCTTAATTTATTTCACAACAGCAAGAAGCAAACTCTCACCAACAGCAAGACGCAAATCTCACCAACATTATCGTAATATCTGTAAAGTAACTAGTATTTATTTTGAAAATAATTTTTGAAATTATAAGAACACCACAATCTATGTGTTAAAAATTATGTTCTCATTAGTGTATGGGTGTAGAGTAAATGCTTGTGTGGAAAATATGAATAAAAATGAAGTCAGTATGATTGAGACTGTCCAACAGAGCTGATGATATTCTCTATTTCTGCTTACCACGAACTTGTGCCCAATTCAACAGATTATGGGCCCAGTGCATAAAATGGCCATTTTCATGTCTGGGATAGTTTGTGGTATAACAACTGCAGTTAAGAAGACAAACATGTTGACATCAACATAGGAGAGAAGTGATTCAGTTGTCGAGTGGCTTTTGTTTATTTAACAGTAAAGTTAAAGTTAATACATCTCGATGAACACTTAAAAAATGGACAGGTGAGGCAGATTGGGAAAAATACAAATTAAAGCTGACAATATTGCTCAGGGCAACTAACCTCCTTGACATTAGTGATGGCACCACTCCACCTCCTATTAAGGAAAAAGGTAAGCAGGACTATGAGAAATGGGCAAAAAAAGATGCCAGAGTGCAAAGTATAAAAGTAACATGCATTGAAGATTGTCTTCTCCAACAGGTCAAATGGTGTGTGATATCTGGAACAAACTGCATAATGTATATGAACAAAAGAATGAATTTTCAGCACATTTAGAACAACAGAGATATTTTAAGTGAAATATAAGAAAAACTAAACAATGTCTAATTTCTATGAAGAAATTAGGCCTTCTTGAACTACCTGAAATATCTTAAAGCTTGGTGAACGAGACCACAGCAATCACGAAAATCATCTCAAGTTTTCCAGGGTAGTATCAGCTTCATATCAGCTTGGAAGTCAATGCCTGCAGAGCGGAGGAAGATGGAAAAGCTGACATCTCGGCTACTGGTCAAGGTGCAGAGATTCAAGGCAAGGATAGAAGAAGAGGAATAGTCGAGTTCCACAGCATTCTAGGTCTCCAAGGCAAAAAGAAAGTGCTTCACTTGCGGTAAGGCAGGTAAACATGAACATTGAGTCAACATAAATAAAAGTCAAAATGCTAATAACAGTACCTAATAAATATCAAAGTAGCCTAATAGGGGTGTCAAATATTGTCATTAGTGCAAAAAGTCAGGTCATAATTTAAATGACTGTTGGTTTTAAAATATGTCAAGTAGGTCTACCAACAGTAATGTATTTCAGGTTAGTGGAACATCTGCATCAAACTGTGAATATGCCAGTGATGGATGGTGGTAATGGATGGTGGTGCATCAGACATATGTCTATAGAAAAGTTCTTTTAAATTTGATATACTGCACAATTTGAGAGCTAGCTGAGTGTGTGTGTGCAAAAATAATTTATGGCAGGGGAAAATACTGCTTATTTTATGTCAACAGTTGCAAAACGGAATGTGAACATAACTGTCCAAAAATGGAATTCTTACATGAGATGGACTGCAGCAATGCTACAGATAAAGGTTATCACACATACACGGTTAAATTTGTAGGTTCATAAAACAAGGAAGTAATCTAATAAATGCCACTGCTTATTGCAAAGATAAAAGATACATAATTAACTTTAATTACACAGCTACTCATGTTTGTGTAGAAGAAATTCAAGTTTAACTGAGTGGCATGAAAGGATGAAACATCAGAAGATTGAGCAGGTAAAATCAATGATAAAAAGAAGTAAAATAGGGTGTTTGTTAGATGATGAAGAGGCAACATGTGCTTCACCTGTACAAGATAAGTTGTGCCAACAGCTATTTCCAAAAGGTGAGACAAGAGGTGTAAAACCAGATCAAGTGTTACAAACTGGGAAAAAGCTATGTAGAAAGATTGAAGAGATTTTGGTTAGCCATCAACATTTAGGTCTTCAGCACTGGTGAGGGGTGACATGATGTGAGTATGGAGCAGCGCTGAAATGAAGAGACGGGGGAAACAGGAGATCCCCAGAAAACATGCCCACCAGCGACATTGATTTCTACATGCAAAAATCTGGGGGCGACCATGCCAAGCATCGAACTTGGATTGCCTTGGTAGGTAGTGAGTGCTCCAAACACTGTGCCAACTGTGGCCCCTAAATGCACTGGAAGATAACAATACAGGGATAGAAGTTACTAAAGTCACAGAAGTAGATGTAGTAGATGGGTTTTTAAAATAAAATAAATTGAGGGCAAAAAGTTTTACTAATCTCATTTAGTAGCTAGAGGTTTTTAAATTAATGACTACAATTTGTGAGAAGTGATTTTCCAGTTGGAAAATTGGCTACATTTAAATTTCATATGGCAGTTGCAAATAAAATAAAGGCCAGTTCAAAAAAAAGATGTGTAGTAGAAGTACTTTTGCAAGGTGATATTACAGAAGTAATTTACTTGCAGATCTCTGGCAAGAATGAAAAAAAAATTTGTATTAAACAAATCCTTCTACAGTTTAAAAAGTTCTCCTAGTAGTGAAATGATGAAAGGGGAGTTTAAAAAAAAAAGATCATTGTTCGTACATTAGAAGAAAAAAAATGGAAAGTTTTTGTATGTTTTATTGTTTGTTAATGATATTTATTTTTTCTTCTTTGCTACAAAATGAAGTTAAGGAATCAGAAAACCTTAGGAATAGCTAAATAATACTTGGGTATTAATATTCAACAGGAAAAGGAAGAAAAAATAGTATTGGAATAGCTGAATGATACTTGGGTATTAATATCCAACAGGAAAAGGAAGAAAAAACTGTATTAAGTCAAAGAAAATATTTGTCTTACGATTTTAGATGAATTTGGTACATCTAATTGCAAACCGATAGCTACTCCTTTGGATCAGAACTTGGATTTTAAATAACTTCAGACAGATAATACAGAAAGTAAAGAAATTGAAGGAAAGTATAAATGGTTAATAGTATGCTTGATGTATTCAGTGTGGCACTAGGCCTGATTTGTGTGTTCCTGTAAGTTTTCTCTCTAGATATCAACACTGTGTAAGTCAAATATTGTACAAGGTACTTAAAAAGAGTGTTACACTTTTATAAGGAACTCTGACTTTAAGTCTTGTGTATGTTAATACAGAGTCATGTCTGCAATAGAATGTAGATGCAGACTGGGCAGGTTCTCTTTAAGATAGGAAGTCCCTTCAAGCTATGTATTTACAATTTGATTGTGTATCAGTTGATGTAGTAAAAAGCAGCCTAGTGTGTCATTGTCCTCAATACAGTCTGAATACATAGCATTAAGTGTAGCGACTGAAGATACATGCTGATTATAAAACATCACATGTGATTTTGGTGTGCTCAACCATGAAGTGATTATGTTTTAAGATAATCACATATTCAGTCAATCATTAGATTAGCTTATAATAATGAAAATATTAAAAGATTAAATTATTTGTACACAAGGTATTCCCTCCATGTTTGAGTTTGACAATGTAAATAGGGGTATAATATGTTCACAAAACCATTGATAAAATTCATGCCTAAAAACTTAAGATGTATGATTTTGAAATTATGTAAAATGTGGATTGCTTTTTTTTTTTATTATGACAAAATTTCCAAAATAAATATTTATTGGGAAGGGGTATTCAATCATTGTAAAGCAACAAATATATATTAATAAATTATGTTTATATTTATAAGTAGCTTTCCAATCTATGTGCTACAAATTATGTTTTCTTAGGTGTAGAAATGTAGGGACAATGCTCATTATGTACAAAGTATGAATAAAAATTAGTATGACTGAGATTCTCCAACAAAACTGACGATGTTCTTGCATTCTGCCTACAATGTACTTGTGCCCAGTTGAGAAGATATTAACATTATCAAACTGAGAATAGCACACGGAACGTTTGAACAAGTGTGAGAAAGTAATAGGCAACACTATTACATGAAAGGAACTATACAAGGGCAAGAGGCATGGTGACAGAGAGAGCAAAAACGTCTCAGTCCTCTTGCAAGCAAATACTTTTCCTGTCTGCGATGTGTTGAGCGATTGCCACATTTCTTTAGCCGAGACAAGTTGGCTTGACTCTGGCTGACACAAAGGTAAACTACAGCTGGCCCGCCTTATCCGCAAACTATGTATCCACAGTTTTCACTAACCGTAGTTAGAAAATGAGAACAAAATTTTTTATTATAAACATAATATTCTTAAGAATTTGTATTTTCTCATGTGCCGCGCACAGTGTGCCACACAAACTAATAGCGTGCCACTCGACGTGTTCTATAACAGCTAGTCTCGTGTTGTCAGCCACTGTGCTAGGTGCACGCATTAAGTTTGATGACAAGCGGGCGGTGCAGGCGGTAGCGGCAAGAAAGCGATATGGTGTCAATTATGCGAGCGGCAGCGGTACTTCACTTGCATACATCTTGCTGCTCATGGGACGCTTCCAAAACAAAATGATTTGATATCTCCCGCAGACCACGTCACCTGCCCACAAACTGCTTCCATGCAGAACGCATACGTGTATTTAATGACATTGTCTTGTTTGCTCGATTGCCACCTGCACGTAGGGCATGGTCTTGAAGTGCATGTATTGTGTGCAATTATACACGATTCTGTGGCCTGCAGCACAATTTTTCCTAAAAATAAAGATTGTAGTGATTCTTCTAAACTGAAAAGAGATTGCAAAGTTCTTAGTTTGAATGACAAAATGAAAATGCTACATTCAATAAAAGACATGTCTGTTGCTAAAGTTGGCCGCAGGTACAGGAATAAAAACAAGAGTATCATTCGTACATCACGAAATAAAGCACAACAAATAAGATTAAGTGTTAGTACTGCACTGAAAATTGCAAAATAAATTGTGCCAAGTTAATATTAGTGTAATCAGTGGCACTGTATTAAAAGAAAAACTGCTAAAACCTTGTCCTTATCCATGTTTACAGGGGTTTAAAATTTTTCCTATGATATCTGAAAAATAAAAATCGCACCAAGTCCATTTTTGTGTAATTAGTGATGACATATTAGACACGAAACTGCTAATATCCTTCAGAGGATTCCTCGACTGGTGCATGGACGGCATTGCAGCATGCCAAGCATATTCTTTTTCACACGAAACCCTTTAACTTATTCATATTATGACTATCTACTAAAAGAACACACACTTGAAACTATACCTATATGTTTTCAAAAATTCAGCACACTTGTTAGTAGGGATGGGCCGATTCGAATACCCATTAACTGTAATCGGCGATTATTTATGACAATTATTTATGAAAACCTCAATTTTTACACAAACGTTCAACAAAACATTCAGGCTTGCCTATCAATGCTTATAGGAGACGAATGTGACCAGGCCTATATCTATTTCGAAACTGATGCAATAAATAAATACCTCTTTCATAGATTAGGATAATTTTACAAATTTAATTTACCGTTCGGTGTTTACTGTTAACCATTGTCTCGTGATAGGCTTCTGCTTAAAAATTTGTGGCAACACACAACTGATACAGATTACAGCAATAACGCAATTACATTACGTATATTACAAAAAAATATGATGGAGATATTTTGAACAGTAAATAAATCATTAAATTAAACGTAACGGTAGCAGCTTCAAAATATATTATCCTATATTTCTTTTATTCGTGTACCGCATGGCTGACTTGGAAGTTGCAGTTGCAGGTTAAGCTACGTCACGACGGTCACACTTTCCATATTCTCCAGCCAACAAAAAAAAACTCCATTAATGTCGTCGAAACCGTGTGTAATATCAACGCATACTTTTCAACACTTAATTTTAAAACAATAACTTTGCACAAAATGTACGGTACTATTTTTTTCCTCCGGTTCTATTTCCGTTTATCATCTTAGTCACGTTTTCACAGTTCACACACGCGACGCCATTTTTTCGTTTCAGGTTTTCCATACTCATCCACAATAAAATCAATCATCTTCCTAATCATTTGACGTGAACCAGTCGTCCACGTATCTTGCTCAGACCGTTTGTCCTGCTACAATTCGCCCACTACCCTGGCATCAGGTACACCAGATGCGGATATGCTAATTATCGGCCGCACCGCTAATTAGTATATCTCCCGGGGCACCTCAGATATTAGCTAGGGTGAGTGAAAGTGCGCGAATGTGATGCAGACAGGCGGAAATA
>PNEQ01127968.1:0-38467 GCA_003012365.1 Medauroidea extradentata
TATTTACCATGCGCCCGACAGGGCCGCCTGCAGCCATTGTCGTGGGGGGTCATGCTTGAGCTAGCCAGTCGGCCATGTGTTTCTAGTTTCCTCTAAGGACCTCGTCACTACACAAAAGCTTGACCGTCATAAAGTTCCCCAGTGACATTTCCCGGCTCTGCCCAGCTCCTAGGACACCACATGGCGCGAACCGCCCCTATAGTGTCATCCTTAACGAATTGCTGGCTCCTCGACCCTAGTTCCTTACGACCTCTCAGTCTACAAATCCCCCCTCGAAGAAACTTACCAGATGTCTAAAAATGTCTCCAACCAGCCCCCTGGCAGCATATCTTCTGCTAACTACTTCTTACAGCTGGAAAAAATCAAACTTAAAATCTAGCTTACAAAATGACGACGAAGTTCCTATACAACACAACACTGAAACTACTTACAACACCAGTCATTACCCTTAAGGCTTTACGTATGATATCGCCCCGTGTTCCGATGCGTGTACTTGTACCACGTGGATCTGTGAGCCATCATCTGGCGGCACGGTGGCCTGAACCCCTCTTCTTCCTTTCCCAAGCCTTCTGTAAGCCTCCGGTTCACGGTCGCTCTGCCTGTTCTTTTGTGTGTCATTTCGTTCCGGTCTCTCTTCCTCGTCTCCCTTGTTTATTGTACCTACTCCACTGACCTTCACCGCCGACCTCACCCGACTGTAAGAGTGATATTCTAGTTTTTCCACAAGGTCAATGAGTGAGTCACAGTCGTTAACACCAGCCGTTATTGCCGCCTCGCTCATGTATCGCGGGAGGTGCCTTATGATATAATGTAAAAGGCGTTCTTCTGAAAATGGTGTGTCCAGGAATTCGGACTCCTCTACTAACTCGCGCAAATAATCAGCGATACTGACCCCACTGTCAGGCTTATACCGGCCTTGAAAAATCTCCTGAATTAAGGTGTCCTGTTCGAGGGTGTTCCAGTATCGTTTTATGAACGCTTCGCGGCATTGCAGATATGTATCCCACTTATCAGACATGCGGTGTCCCCAGGTCTCGGCCGAATCAATGAGACTCGACAAAAAAGAGCTCGACCGTGAGTGTGTCGGGTATGCAAGCATTCCTCAGGTACTTATCCATACGCCTAATAAATCGGACGGGGTGGGCGTGTGTTGTTTTGCCTGAAAAAACCGGTACCATTCCATCGATATTGGGGACTGACGCCCCTTGGGCGCGTCCGACTCCCGTCGTCGCCTCTCTCGCAGACGCACCGACCTGGTAGTTTTCGAGCCCTGAAACCCGCTGCCCTAATGCGTCGATTTCCATAGACATTTTCCTGACATCCTCTTGAACACTGCCTATCTGCGTGACAGTCTCGTCAACCCGCTCAATTAACCCTGCGTTTTGTTCTGCGATTCGTTCCCTTAGGACCTGGTCGTTTTCTATACATACTGCTGCATGTTGGTCAATTTTATTCTCTACACGACTAACTTCTACTGTCACTGCCGCATATCTCTCCTCCCCCTGTCTCTCCAGTCGATTTTCCACCTCCCGCAGTCTAGTGTCAAACCGTCCCATTCGTTCATCTAATACCTCTATAAGTTCTGATTTTAGCTTCTCAGCCTGTTGCCGCGACTCCTCAGCTTGTTGCCGCAACTGCGCGAATTGCTGTTCGGCCTGTTGCCGCGACAACTCAGCTTGTTGCCGCAATTGCGCGGATTGCTGTTCGAGTAGTGCCTGAATTTGCAGCATGAAGCATTGAAGCTGTGAACTATTTTCCGACACACCCTGTGTTGACCGGGAATAGTCACTACCCTCTTGTCCTGCCTGGTCTCCCCCGCCGTTCACGGAGTTACCGTCCGTGCCGCCTAGTGATTCTGACCTTTCCTCCGATGCCAACATATTATTTCTCCCACTTAACAAACTCAAAGGTATATCCCCTTCATCAATACACCTACTGTCTCCCTCCATTACTAACTAGGGCAAGTCGGCTAGCTCTAATCAATGGCTACACGCGGCCTTTATTGACGCAACTTACAAAAATATAAAAAAATTACTAAAATTTAGTGACCATCTGGCATGCATATATATACTCGCTGCACTGCAACACAACACAGAAGGAAACACAACACAGAAGAAAGTACAACGTCGTAACTGCGACAAATCCAGCTGCCAATGACGCCCGATGCGCTGACTGGAACTCTGTAAATAGGTAAATGGGAAACCTCAGCTCACCAATTTGAAGGTCTGTGCTGCCGCCGTTGTCAAGGCACGAACCCCTGCGCCTCAGTACTGGATGTAGACCCTCGCGCCGCCAAGACTCGGAGGCAAGAGGTCCTCGCTCGATGCCTGGGACAGGCGTCAAGCGTCTCTGCGTCGCTGCACTCACCGTCGACAACTCCCTGCGCGTTGTTAGACATCGCCTCCGCGATATCACTTGTACAGTTCTCCAGGTCTCATTCGCGGCAACTGGGATCAACAGCTCCACCACGTCCGTTCCGGCGCGCAACACAAGTCCCAACCTCACCGAAGTAGTATCTTACCAGTGTTTGCAAACAAGAGTCTTTCTCCCGGATGTGCGGTTCGAAGGCCCTGAGTTGGTGGGCCAAGTTGTGACTTCCCGTTGATGGTTCTCGTGACCCGCGTTTGGTTATAATAAGAGGTGTCGATGCTCGGTCTCTTACGTGATTAATGTTGGATGATTGGGTTCGTATTAAGTAATGTTGTAGTATGCCCGGCTAGCTCTAATTGAAATAAAATAACAAAGGAGTTTCTTTTGAAATCAGCCTAAGGGACTCACACACTGCGGGTTGCGTCACGAGAGGTAGATACTTATAGTTTCTTTCGACGAAAAGAATAGGCGCTTCTTCCGGCGGCTTTTGATCGGTCACGACGTTAATTATGTTGCAGGTACCGGCCGCGATCACCCGAAAAGTCCACACTCCGGTGACCCCTAGCTCGCTGTCCACCGTCCTTACAAACCCGACGACGAAGATCCCGACACCTGTCCCCCGGAGCTCACACACACCCGGCTCGTCTTAAGACTCCATGTCTCCCCGCGTCGCGACTTTTTCTCTTAATGCCCCGCGTCTCGCATCTTTGCTCTCCTGGGTGGCGTCCCCTTCCCGCCCCACCGGACTCATGGGGGCGGGTAGGTTCCCCCGACAAATCAGAGCGAAGCCCTGGCCCGAACATTGCGTGCGTCCCTTGTGGAAGCCTCCATATTTATTTAAAATCAAATTAAACATGTGCACATTCTCACAGCAATTACAAATAAAACACTTAGCCTAATTACTACTTGCTATCTTCAATTAATATAATCCTAGTTCAAATTACGTAAGTTACACGGGGTCTGTTGGGGGAGGGGGAAAGGAGAAGAAATGTGTAGGCGAGAGAAAAAGAGAGGGGATTGTATGGCACGGAGACAGGGGGAGGTCGGGCGCCCCCCTTCTCGAACAACATGTGGTACGGCCCACTCATCAACTGCTCTATTGTCGCCAGACCGGCGGGCAATTATCACTCTTAAAAACTATAATCATTATACATAAAATTATCTTAATGTTACTAGCATATTCGAGTCTGTGACATTTCACAGGTTAAAACGATACCAGACACGATACCTCTGTGATAATATTAGTAATAGTCATATTTTCTAGTGTTTTTATACTGGCCTATCATAGGATCCCACAGACCCCTCACAATCAATACTGAATTTAAAATGGATGGCAATATATTACATATGACAATAAAGGCCCCTTCATTACAATCAATCATCACAATTAACCTAAACTACATTAATTTATATATATATATATATATAAGTATCAATAAAATAGGGCCGTCACAAGTCTTCCTTTGTCTTCTGGTAACCATGGGCCAGGGTGGTCAAATCTATTTACAAAAACAATTTTTTTCCGGGGCCGCCTGGAGCCATTCTTGTGCCTGGGGTGGCGAACTGGTCGCGTTGGCGCACATGTGCAAGTCGTTCGTAATTCTCCCGAAAAAGCAGCTGCCTGTCCTACCCTCGTCAGTGGACCTATTGTTCTCATAAGACACACAGACCGACTAACCCATGGCGTCCCTGGTAATAATTTCTCTACTACCGCATTCCTCTTACATGTCCTGGCAGAGGATGGCTGAAACCACTTGCTGTGTCGTACTGTCTGCCTTCTATTCTGAAGGACCCTGTCCCAAATGACATATTACAGTAGACCCGAACCATCGGTCGCTAAGTACCTTCTGACCCAAACCAGTGACTGTCAATTCCTACACGCCATCTGCTCTCCTAGCTTACATTGAAATACAAGACAATCTTACAACTAACTATAATTCTACAACATGGCATTCTCGACATACTGAAGATAAAAAATAACTATGTACACCCTGGATATGTTCCCTTTATGGCGACAATCGCTGTGTCAACTGCTTGCTGTTCTTTCAATTTTTCTCCCCCACTTCTTGCCTACATGTTGTAACAGTTTCTGCACCCTAAACATTTGAAACTCTTTGTGTCCGCTGTTATCAATCATGCCTGTATCGTGTGGGTACCGCGAGAGTGTATCGGCGACGAGCTGTTATGACGGGGGCGTATATTGTACGTCCAAGTCGTATCCCTTTAGAGCCAATACCCACCTAGTAATTCGTCCACACAGCAGCCGCAACTTACTCATATAAATTAGCGCCTCATGGTCCGTGTGTTCTATAGTTCGCCACCCGTGAATAAAGTACCGAAACTTTTGACAACTGTAAACAAGCGACAGCATTTTCTTCTCGGTCATTGACATGTTGCGTTCCACTTCTGCCAGGCTTCGGCTCGCATATGCAATCGGACACTCCCGCCCGTCGCTATCCAGCTTGTACAGTTCTGCGCCAATCGCAACTCCGGATGCATCATTCTATATTATACAGTCGCGCATCCAGTCTACATGATGCAATATCGGCGCCGTTTGCAATTTCTCTCGTTCGGCATCCCACACGGCCTGCTCTGTATTAGTCCACTGCCACTTAGTGTTTTTCTTGAGAAGTTTTTGCAATGGTGCAACCAAATTCGCGTAGTCTTGTACAAATTTCCGGTTGAAATTTAACACGCCTAAGTACTTCTGGATTTGTTTCCGACTGCGTGGAGGTGGCAGTTCCTATATAGCCTGTACTCTGTCCGGATCTATTCGCACGCCACCTTTATCTACACGGTGCCCCAGAAATTCTATCTCTTTACGCCCGAAAGCCGACTTGTCGCGATTTACTGTCATACCGCCTTGCTCCAGCCGCGTCAAAACTTGTTTAAGCTGATTCACATGCTTTTCCCACGTCGCGGAAGCGATGACTATATCGTCTACGTACACAGTCGCGTAGTTCATTACTTCCGGCCCCAGTACCGACTCTAACGCCTTCATAAAGTGACACACACTTAAATTTATGCCAAAAGGCAGCCATTGAAACTGGTACACACGTCCGCCATACTGGAATGTGGTGTACTTCCTCGACTCAGGGTGTAACGGAACTTGCAGGTAAGATGCAACTAAATCTATCCTTGAGAAATATTTGCACTTCGCAAATCTTCGCAATAGCTCGTATACAGGCTCAGGCGATTCTCGTTCTGGCACTATTAGCATATTAGCTCGTCTCGAATCCAGGCAGATACGCACGCTCCCGTCCTTCTTCGGCACAACCACTAATGGATTAATATACTCGGAGTAGCTTCTCTCTATAATGCCCGCCTGAAGTAATCGTTTCAACTCTTTCTCTACCGCTGAGCGCGCTGCCGCCGGAATGGGATAAGTCTGGCAGACGAATGGCGTATCTTTCCTAATACGAAATTTACTCTCGTAGGTATTTACTTTCCCGGGCCACTCAGAAAACACGTCTCTATGACAGTCAATAAGCGTCTGTAACTCTGCCTGCTGTCCTAGCGACAGTCCGTTGTCCGTGTCGCCGCGGTTTTCTGCGCGAGGGCTCTTGTTCGATGCTCGCACGGTACTATCGCATACAGTGAATTCTACAAGTGCATCACTCCTTTGTTCCACACTCAGCCTCCATGTAGAGATATCACCTTGCACTCCTCCGCCACCATACCAGTGAAATGAGTGTCGTTTCTCCCCTACTAGCAGCGAGACCATACCCTGTTCGCAATCGATCTGCGCACACTGGCGTACAAGAAAGTCTTTCCGTAACAAACATCGCACGATGAAACATTTCACTACTAAGAAGTTAAACAGAACTTTCACATCCTGTATACATACTTCGACGACTACCTGTTGTTTCACTGTCTTATTCCGCGCACCTGTAACCCCTGTCAGAGTTACTCCAGTCCCAGGGAGAGTTGCCATACCTTTCCCATATCCTGAACCTATGAAGTCGTTAATCAAATCTTTATCTATAACTGATACTTGTGCACCAGTGTCTATAACTGCCTCCACTGACATATTCTCTATTTTTATGTTGAGGGAAGGAGACTTCTTCGGAACTACCCACGAAGTGTCTGAGGTTATTTCCGTTTCTTCCGGCCTGGTTACCTCGTCTAATTCCATCTCTAACTCGCAACCATGTACTATCATATTACCCTCTCTGAAATGTTGTGGCCCCGGCCGCGGGAGGTTATCACCCGGGGCTCCTATAAGTTTCCCTGTTTCAAGTCTGCCTTATGTACTTGGACCACATGAGTGCGCTCATTGTGCTCGGGGGGCGCTGTCAGAACCTGTTCTGGCGCTGTGGGACGAAACACACTTTTCTCCCCTTCCCGTCGCTCCTGCCGGGGCGCGTCGAATTCGTGTCAAGGCAGAGCAGCTGACATTCTCTCCCTTTATGTCCCGTGCCTCCACAGTTTATCCTTCACTCTAGAGTCAATACTCTCCTTCTCTTGTGCCCTTGCCATATACCGTGTTCGACTTACTGAGTGATACTCAAACTTCTCAACCATTTCCACAAGCGCTTCGCAGTCGTTCATTCCCGCTGTTATGGCTGCGTCACATAAATATCGTGGCAAGTGCCATATCAGATAATGTAACAGACGTTCTCCAGAAAATGGTGTGTCTAGAAATTCGCATTCTTCTACTAACTCTCGTAAATAATCGGCAATACCAACTCCTCCTTCAGGCTGGTAACGGCCTTGGAATATATGCTGTATCAACTTGTCCTGTTCAAAAGTGTTCCAGTACCGTTTCATAAATGCCTCCCGACACTGCTTATATGTATTCCATTTTTCTGATATCCTATGTCCCCATAACTCAGCCGAATCTATCAGCCTGGATAAAAAAAGTTCAACCTTCAGCACGTCAGGTACACACACATTACTCAAGTATTTATCCATGCGCCTTATGAATCTGACTGGATGTGCATGGGTTGTTTTGCCTGAAAAAATCGGTATCATCCTGTCAATGTTTGGGATGAACGCCGTTCGAGCACGCCCGATGTCTGTCGTCGTATTTCGTGTGACGGTGCAAGCCTGCTAATTTTCCAGCCCTGTAACACTATTCCCTAATGTGTTTAATTCTGCAGACATTTTCTTAGCCTCCTGTTGAGTGTGACCTAACTGTGTTGCAGCTGCATTTATTTGTGACACAACCCTGGCGTTCTGTTCCTCTACCTGCTCGCGTAATACCTGGTCGTTTTTTATACAGGCGGTTACATGGTTGTCAATTTTACCTTCAACCCGGCTTATTTCCGTCGTTAATGCCTCATGCCGCTCTTCTCTGCGCATCTCAAGGTGACCTTCCACTGCCTGCAATTTCTCGTCAACCTGTCCTATGTATCCTCTCATTGTGTCTCTAATTTCTCCCAACTGCTGCCTTGTTTGTTCGGCTTGCTGCTCGAAAAGTGCCTGCATTTGTAACATAAAACTTTGAGTATCGTACTCACATTGCGGTCTACCCTGTACTGCCTGCAAACTGTTGTCGTTACTTTGACTTGCCTGTCTCGTCTCTCCATTTTCCACGCTACTAACCATGTTGTCGCCCGGTGACCCTGAACCTTCGTCCGTCGACAACATATTACTCTCGCCCCTACAAAGACTTCATCCTCGGCTGACCAGTTACCCTCTGTATCCATCGGTACATGGCGATCCAACCAGTCCGGGTTATATGAATGACGTCAGGCGACCCTTAATACATAACATGCACATAAATATATACAATAAATATTATTACTACAGACCACCTGACCCGTAGAAGATGAAGTATACGTCGCACATGCTGGATAGGTTACACTTACACACACCAAACTGCAGTCGTCGGTCTCTATGAACTCGTCAATGGCTCTGTAAAGTTGAGAGAATATAGAAGTTCTTAGCTCACCAATCTGCGTGTGTTGACGTGGTGCTGTCAGTGGGTTGTAGACCCTCGCACCGCCGAACTCTGGAAGCAGGAGGTCGCTGTTCGTTGCCCAAGCTAGGCACCCAGCATCTCTCCGTCGCTGCTGTCTCCGCCGTCAACTCTGGCAGCTGATGTCACTTCTCCGCGGTGTCGCTCGTCCAGGGACGTAGTCTGTTCATTCAGTCCTCGGTCGACTCTCGTTCACAGCACCCGCGGTTCGCGCCTCAGTTCTGGCTGTATTCAGGTTCCGGCGCATACACAACAGCTCAGGGCGAGTCTCGGCCGGGACGATATCACGTCACAGTTACAGTTCGGAAAGTCCGTTTTCATCCTTCGTCGCTCACGGCTCGAACAAGAGACTATCTAAGACGTGCGGTACTTTAGGCTCTTAGTTGGTGCACAAAGTTGCGACGCACTGCTCCTTGCAATCTTTACGTGTCTTACTAATTGCTACTGGTGATGTTGTTGCAAGTGTAAATAAAAGTCAGTCAGTCCTATTTTGACGGATAACAAGTCGTAACTGTCCTCTCCTGGCGTGGATTTATCGGCTCGGTTTTTAATTCCGCCTACACGACTGTTAATCTCGCGACACGCGAATCGGCCCTGGTGGTAACACCCCAGGTCTCCCGCCGTTCGTGACTCTACTGCACCCTAATGCGTCGTGACGCCCAAATCGACGCCCGGTGGTAACACCCTGGTCCGTCGTCAGTTGGCTCTAAAATTTCTGCCTCTACTGTGCGTCGTGATGCTTGAGATGACGCGGGTGGTAACAACCCCAGTCCGTCGTCCTCACCCGTCTCCCGACGTCTATTCCTCACCCGTTCAACTCCCCGCATTGTTCCTGTTTGGTACTAAAATCCCCGCCACTTGTCCTGCAGGCTTTGGTTCCCTTGGGCCAATCAGGAGCCAGTTTTCAAAATAGCCCCGCCCCTCGAGGACAGTAAATTCTTGTCATTGCCGCATTTATTTCATTTTCACATTAATATTCCTTCATTACACTTGACAATAATTACCACTGAGGCTCCTAATGCCTAATGATCCGTATATACTACTTACTATTATAATAATTAACATTTGTATCTTAATTTGTACAGGTGGCACTCTCCCCTCTCCGCCAACAACTAAGGGGGATACAAGTGGGGTGGGGGTGAGGAGCCAGGCTGCCCTCCAGAAGCCACACCTGCTCCCTCCACAGAGACGAAACATACACATTTTAGTTTTATTTACATATAAACAGTAACATTGACTATTGCTTTCTCATTATAGTTCCATCGGCTTCGTGATATGATGCCGAGGAGAATGAATGGTCGCATGACAGTGTTGCACGGCAGAAAAGTGGACAGGAGTGGCTTTCTAAGCAAAAAACTGGACGGGACTGGCACATCAAAAAATCGAGTGAACAACCCACATACAAATGTAAACAGTGCAACTTCAGTCATCAGAGGAACAAGTGTCCTGCCTATGGCATACAGTGCTACAATTGTGGGAAATACAATCACTTCTTCAGCATGTGTAAGAATACGAACTCTGTCATAGAAGTGAGAGTTGCACATCAGTGAAAGTGATGAGGATATATTTACAATTCATAGTGTACAGGTGGGAGCAGAATCAAAGGACAGGTGTAGAAGTATAAACAATATATGTCTAGAAAAAATAACTAAGTAGCATGAAGTGGTTTTTGTTGAGGATGTGAAAGTAAAATTTAACGGGACGCTGGGTCTGAAGTAAATCTCATCCCAGAAAAAAATTTAAGGAGGTCAACAAACAATTTAAGGTTAGGGACACCAGTGAAATGCTAGAATACTATGGAGGGTTTAAAATCAAACCCAAAGGCATTGTGAACCTGAGATGTGAGACTAGAAATGCAGTAAAATATTTGGAATTTCGTATTGTTGATGCAGACAGAACACCACTCTTAGGGCTGGAGGCTTGTGTGAAACTCAATTTAATCAAAAGAGTTCACTCAGTCGAGCGTCTGCATTCTGATAAGATCAGAATACAGCAGGATCCCAAGAACAAATTTGTTGAGGATAATATAGATGTCTTCAAGGGATTAGGCAAATTCCCATTTCGATGCAGTATAAGTGTCAAGGAAAATGCAGTACCAAAAGCAAGACCTCCAAGGTGTCATCCACAAACAATTAAAATCAAGCTGAAGGAGACATTAAAAGTGCTAGAAGAAAAGAAAGTTACAAGAAAAGTTAAAAATTCAAACTCGTGGGTCAGCAATTTAGTTGTGGAAAAGCCAAATGGTTCTTTAAGAGTGTGCTTGGATCCACAAGATCTAAATAAGGAAATACAAAGAGAATATTATCAGATCCCCACAATAGAGCAGCTAACAGAAACTTTGTCAGAGAAGAAAGTGTTCTCAGTATTCGATTTAAAAGATGGATTATGGCAAATAGAACTGGAGGATTAAGCGAGCAACACCATGGGGCTGCTATCAGTTCCTCCGCTTGCCATTTGGTGTGTGTTGCGCCCCTGAAAATGTTCAGTAGCTAAATGAGCTGATTTTTGGACACATTAAAGGTGTTACTATATATTTTAACGACATATTGGTGGAGGGTGACTCTGAAGAGGACCATGATGAAATTGTGACAGAGGTGTTGAAGGCAGTACGGAATAACAACATCAAAATCAATCCAAACAAACTGCAATATAAAGTACCAGATGTGCAGTTCCTTGGACATGTATTCTCATCATATGAGATACGGCCAGATCCAGATCGAATTGCAGCAATCCAGAGTCTATCAGATCCCCAAAACAAACGTGAACTACAGAAATTTCTGGGAATGGTAAATTACTTGAGGCCATTTGTACCACACATGGCAACAATTACTGCACCTCTAAGGGATCTATTGAAGGGGGACACAGTGTGGCAGTGGCTACCATGTCACACCCAAAGTGTGGAAGTCTTGAAATATGCTATCAGCAGTGCCTCAGCATTAGGAACGTTTGACCCAAAAAAGCCCTTAACAATACAATGTGATGCCTCACAGGATGGCTTAGGATATTGTTAACTCCAAGATGGTCAGCCGATTGCCTATGGGTCTCGGAGCCTAACAGAGTCAGAAAAGAATTAGGCCCAGATTGACAAGGAAATCTTGGCAATTGTCTTCGCAACGAAAAAATTGCATTATTACATGTATGGCAACTCTGTGGAAGTTCTCACAGACCACAAACCATTGGTGGCTGTAATGGAGAAATCTGTTGCTAGTATCATGTCAGTTCGTCTACGACTAAAATTGAAATTGCTACACTATGAATTACATTTACAATATTTGCCAGGTAAGCTAATGCACATAGATGACTTCTTGTCACGAAAATACATCAAAGGTTCAGTTGCAGATGATGAGTGACATGTAAAATGGTTCACGGTGTAAGCAGACACATGCCGACAAGTGAAACACGAAAAGCTAAGTTACGAAGAGAAACTGCAGTAAATCCAGTGCTAAGGGATGTGTTGAAATTTGTGAAAATATGGTGGCCTAATAAGAAAACAAAAGTATCTGCTCAGTCTCAACAGTTTTGGATGGTTCAGAGTGACTTGTATGAAGAGGATGGCTTACTCTTCCTCAACGATCGGGTAGTAGTACCAGTGACATTGCAGGAACAAATGTTGCATTATCTGCATGAAGGCCACTTTGGCATAAGCAAAACTAAAGATCGCGCTCGCACGTTGCTTTTTTGACCAGGGATGATAAGTGACATTGAAAAACATGTAACAGAGTGTAAGGTTTGTGCAAAGTATAGGATGTCCAACAGAAAAGAGCCACTCATTCCACATTCGGTGCCTACGTTACCCTTCGAAAAAGTTGGAGCAGATATCTTAGAGTTTGCTGGCAAGAACTACCCGGTGGTATATTATTATCTGTCAAAATGGCTGGAAATAGTACCATTATCAAATAAACAATCTAGTGGAGTGTTGGACGTCCTAAAATGTATATTCCGCACACATGGTATTCCGAAAGCTGTGATTGCTGATAATATGCCTTTCAACTCCTTTGACTGTCGACGTTTCGCTGCAGAGTATGAGTTCATGTTTCAGACATCAAGCCCTCATCATCATCAGTCTAATAGCATGGCAGAAAAGGGGGTGGGGATTGCGAAAAATATCTTGTGTAAAAGCAATGAAGAAGGAAGAAAATATTGGCTGGCCTTGTTAGAATATCGAAATACCCCTTTAGTAGACCTAGGGAAAGCTCCGGCTCAAATCTTAATGAGTCGTCTTTTAAGAACACGACTACCTGTAACTACAAATATCCTCATGACAGAAGTTGTAACACACATTAAAACAAAACAGGAGTTGAGACAGCGGAAAGTGAAAAATCACTACGACAAAAGTGCAACCCGTCGAACGCCAGAATTCCAAAAAGGTCAATCAGTAATGGTACAGAAGGGTAAAGTGTGGGGAAAAAGCCAGAATTCTGGAGAAATATTCTGCTCCTCGGTCATATTTAATAAGAGACGAGTTAGGCAACTTGCTAAGAAGGAATACAAAATTCTTGAAGTCATCATCTCGTGAATTACAGCATGAAACAATGATTCCAGTTCGTTGTTACTCCAGGGAAGAAGAAACAAGTAAAAAAGAGCAGAGTCAGGACAAAGAGTGGACAATGGATGTGCAGCAGTCAAACAGCACCCCTGCTGTAGTGTGTAGACCAACATCACCCAACTTTAGGGGTTTTGATAACAGTGGGAGTTCAGGAAAGATAACTCACAGTGGGGAAGGGAAAATAGCGATTGGAAAATATGTAGTGACGCGAGCAGGTTTCAGGGTTGTCAAACCAATTGTTAAGTTAGGTATAAGTATGTTACAGCAAACATAGGGATTGAAGTTAATGGCAAGGTTGGCAACAGTAGTCGGCAACATGGACACAGTGAAGCTAGATGTATTTATTTAGAGTATCCTGTATAATGACAAGAATCACAAATAAAACACAAGTAGCACCGTGAGTGTGTGTTGCTGCCTGGAATATATATGGACCACCAGGTGCTCCACACGAGTGATGGTATGGGTAGGAAATGTTTGGGCCTGAACCTAAATTGGTAGTTAGATAGGAGATTGCAGGCTTGAAGTGAAGAGATTTTGGACAGCTCTTAACATCGAGGTTTTTATTACTGGTGAGTGAAGATGTGAATATGAAGCAGTGCCGGAATGGATGTGCGGAGAAAATGGGAAGTCTTCGAGAAAACCAGCCAACCAAGAGTGAGTGAACATGAATATGGCACTGACAATGTGTCTGGTGAAGATGGTGATTTTGCGAGGGATTGCGCGAAATAGTTGAATGGGTACGGTGTTGTCGCTTCGAACTGAGTCATGTAGCAGACAGGTAAGGAGATAGAGAACATTTCACCTGGGGTGTGAGACGGAATGATGACATGTCGGATAACAGTGGAAAAGTGACGTGATTGGTGAGATGAGGTGAGTGTCCATCTTTGTCAGAGGAGTCTAAGGATAACACTGAGGGAATGGTAGCACAGGAGAATGTTGCTTGTAGATGATGGCCTCTGACTTCTCTGCTGTGATCTCGACCACTGAAGTGAGGGTGGTGCGACCGCCTCATTTGCATCTGATGTTGAGATGTAGCGTCTGTGGTGAGAGAGGAATGACAGATGAGGACTGCCACACCGTGTCCTGGCCATCACTCTCGTAACAGTGAGCGTCAAGTCCATTGACATGTAGTGGTGAAGATAAGGTGAGCATATTTCTGAGAAAAAGATGTCAAGTTGATAAGTGATAATGATGTAGCAGATCCTGCAATTTTGAAGTGAATTGCAGTTCCACTGGATGAACCTAAGGTGCTTGCCTGTCCATTAAGGCGTCCTTCAATTTACTCTACATGGTTGAGGCAGTCTGCTGAGACGGCCATGTGGAGTCCCTCGCAGAGGCCTCTAGTAGTTCCTTGACCAGTGTTCCCCAACACACTTGAAGCATTGGAGATAGCAGCATTTCAGAGAGGGAGTGGCTCAGTCCCCGACACCTGTAGCACTGGGGAAGTCTGGTGAAGTCCCTGTATCGCTCCACAAGGATCGTCAAGCAGTCCAAGCATTTTAATCTGAGAAACTGGTCTGCCTCTCCTGTATGTCGGGTGGTGACGAGAAATGATTTTGTGGATGTGTCAGGTTTTGAGTTGAGTGAGGTGACAGTGGATACTGGAAAGTTAAGGTCTTTTAGTTCTTCGCAGATTTCTTCAGGTGTGGTGAATTGAGGAAGTTGTTTTATGACCTTTCAGTCAGCCTTATTATCGATCCTTCTGTTGGTGTACAGTCCGAAATCGAGGACTTTCAGGTGATTGAAGAGATACTTACGGCCAGTAGGGTTGGGTGAGATGTAGAAGATGTTCTGTTTTTAACAGATGTCATTGTCATAGGACCAGTGAATTTAGCCTGTAGGATTTTTGCGGTGAAAAAAGTTTGGATTAAACTGAGATAATGATGGCAATAGGTGACATTCTTTGTGGGCGTGGCTTGTTGTGTGATTGTTGTTCATGATAAGTCAGTTTTCTACTCAGTGATTTGTCGGGTTGTGGTGGTGTGAGAATGGCAGAATAGAGCCCTAATACTGAGTTTTGAGTCGCATGGGACTTGGAAGCCGAGTGGTCTTTTTCAGGAATGCAGAAATGTTTTTTCACCTTTAACCTAAAATACTGAAAAACCGAACAATAAACAATATTCATGTCTTGAAGAGGACCACTCTGCTTCCAACTCGCATGCAATTGAAAACTCGAGCAAAGGCCCACTGGAAGAGAGGGTTTCAATGATGTCGAGGTTTCGGAGAGAAACGGAATCTGCTGGTGGTTTGGAGTGGTGAGCTGAAAGGGTTGGCGTTCTGGCTTGTTCTTTTCATGGTTTTCTTTGCAGGGACGAAGCCTGAGAGTTCCATGGGTGGAGGGTCTTGGTTTTTAGTATGGCATTGGTAAAGATGTTAAGATGCACTCATCTGAGTTTTGCCCAAATCCTCGGAAATCAGGTTCCAATGGTGAAGGAAATGAAAACTGTCCCAATGGAGGACATGAAAACTGTCCCAATGGAGGACATGAAGACTGTCCCAGCTACTCACTACAGCAGTGAAAGTCATTTCTACCTGATCTGGGCCCACAATCGACTTCCATCAGCACCGGAGATCCCTCTCTTTGCTGCTGTGAAACTTTGGACTTCCGAATGTGGATGACATTCCATCGAACCACATTTCCATTTGACATACGTACCCAATAGGAGCGGGGAGATGAATGCTGCCCCACCATCACACCTGGTTTCCAGGTGGCACAGCTGCGTGTCCTAACAACCACCTTTTCGCATTTGCCAAAAGTCACCTCCTGTCTACGAGCAGTTCTATCACGAACATCTTTCATCTGTTGCTCCTTAGAGACTAAAGCCTGAACTACATGACAAGGTTGGATGACCTTTGGTTTCAGGGAATTGTAGGAGACAGGTAATTTAGTTCGAAGTCTTCTGTTGAAGAGCAGCTGAGCTGAAGACCAGTCCAATCCAGGAAGGGGAGTGTTCTGGCAACATTAAGAGTGTCTGTGTGTCCCGCCACGTGGTTGGCAAGTTGGTACGAGCAAGCTCCAGCGCCACGTCAAGGCCTTGCCATAGCTGGAGTCACCTCTACCCCACCCGAAGGTCAAAGCAGGGGCGCCGCACTAAGAGGCGGAACTCTATGGCACGTCAATTACTGAGCACTTAACATGTCCGAAAAATCCTCGTCGGACATTTCGACGCACACACGTGGTAACATAACAAGATCAGCTGTTACAGAGTCCTTATATTGCACCAAGAGTTGGCACATCCAGGTAATCGCCTTGCCAGGGGTGCCCATGTTCTGAACAAGTATGTGCACAATTTTGTTGTCTGCTGGATACATACCAAAGTTCGTGGAGGCGGGAGCCCGAACAGTAACAGTTCTAGCAGTGAGTGACACTATAATGGGACGACTTTGTGCTACAACGTCACCAGCAGCCGAGAGTAAACGAATTTGAACAACGGGATTATGAATTGCTGATACTAGAGATGCTGTGGATGACTGTGAATGAGCAAGCTGTACACGTACCCACCGAGGGCGCGCTGGCCGTGTGGTACCTCCTCGAATTCCACTCATAGAATACATGTACTTGTTGTCAACTGCTTGAGAGTCATAAAAGTTGTATATTAACTCCTGCATACCTCCTCCACGGTGATGACCAAGGCGTCTTCGGCGTCCACGATGAGGCATGGCTAGCAGATTTTGTTACTGCACAAGCTGGAGCTCAACTGGAACACACGAGACAGAGTCAGCGACTATATACTGCGTATCGAGGTCACACCAACTAGTGGAGGGGAAACCGGTTCCACGTTCCCAAGAGCTGAGGAAGGACGAGGTCAACGAGATGACGCAACAGGGAGTGTTCCTATAGGAGAACATATATATTCTCAAAGCATCTCTCTGTAGTCAGTTCCTTGGCTTTTCCGCAGTAGGCTTAACATCTTACCCAATTTTGACACCAATTTCTGCCAACCCATTGCTGCAAGCGTAGTGTGGGTTACTGGTGCATAGCTCTATTTCATGCTGGGTGTAGTATTGATGATACTCATGGGAACTGAATGGGTTACTGTCAGCCAACAATATTCGTGGGAACCCATGAATAGTAAAGACAGTTTGCATGGCATCAATAATTGCTGCAGAAGATTTGTTAGGGAGTTCACAGATATCAAGCCATTTAGAATACTTATCCACATGATCAAGTTATGATTTTTCCATGAGTTCAAAGATATCTGCACCTACTTTTTCATATATAAGGTTTGGTGAGGCATGTGGCTGCTGCAAAGATTGCCTGAAATTAGATGGGCGAAATTTTTAACAAATATGGCACTGTTGAATGAAGTTGATAATGTCTAAAGTCATAGAGGGCTAGTAAAATAACTGGCGACCTTTACATTTGATCTTTGTTTCTCCACAATGGCCTTCATGAAGCAACTGCAAGACATACCCTCGCAAGGCTACAGGAACCACTATTTTGTCACCAAGAAATATGATGCCCTTTTCCATGCAGAGATCATCCTTAATTTTGTAATAATGCTTACATTCTTCAGGAACTGAATTGAATGTTGGCCAGCCTGACTTACAAAATTTGGATACTTGACTCAACACGGGATCAACACTGGTTTCTGACTGGAACTGAGCCAGATGCTGTTTGGACATTAACAGATGTTTGCTGTGTCAACTACCTCCATCATTGTGGGGCCATCTTTCACTTTGTCAGGAAGGCAGGCTCTTGACAGATGGTCTGCAAAATACATAAACTTGCCTGGCAGATAGGTCACAGTTAAGTCATACTTCAGCAACTTGAGCATTAATGTCTGAAGTACTGAGCCTATTTGATGAATTGACTTGGCCATCACATTGACGAGAGGCTTGTGATCAAATTGAACCAGCACTTTCTTTCCATAAACATAATAATGACATTTAGAAGTGGCAAACGAAACAGCCAACAGTTCCTTTTCTATTTGAGAATTGTTTCTTTCGGCTTCTGTCAGTGATATGTTATTGTAGGTTAAGTAGTGTGTATTGTAGGTTAAGTAGTGTGTATTGTAGGTTAAGTAGTGTGTGTTGTAGGTTAAGTAGTGTGTGTTGTGGGTTAAGTAGTCTGTATTGTAGGTTAGGTTAGAATAGGCACAGGACAACAAACCAGTCACAATGGCGGAGCGAGGCCAAACACACCTCGTGCACGCGCAGACGTTAACTGACAAACATTACAATATGCACAGGTTGAAGCCCCTTAGGCCCTTCCTGAAAAAGAGTTTCCGCTAAACCACTCTGTGATGCATCACACTGAACAACAAGGGTAGATGATGGATCAAATGTTGCAAGGATGGGTGAGCTAGAAATCAGTGTATTAAGTCTACTAAAAGCCTCATCATGGCAAGGTAACCAGGCCCACTCTAGATCAGAATTCAGAAAGTCATACAAAGGGCTGCAGACACTGGACATGTTAGGGACATACGAACAGACATAGTTGAACATACCTAGAACTTTCTGCACTTCTTTGCAAAAGCTGGGTGCTGGCAAACTGGTCAGCGCACAAACTCTCTCTGGATCAGGTGACATTCCCTCTGCACAAAAAATCTGGCCAACATACTTCACTTGCGGAACTTTGTATTGAAGTTTATCAGCATTAAATTTGATACCTAGACTTAGAGCACGCTCAACCACTAGTCGTACACACTCATCATGCTCCACTTCTGTTCTTCCTGTGCACAAGATGTCATAAAAAAAATTACCACACCTGGAATTTTTTCAAAAATTCTCCTCAATGAACTTCTGAAAAATCTCTGAAGCATTGGTTATGCCATATGACATACGTAGATAGCGGTAGTAACTGAACGATGTGGAGAAACAGCACTTCTGAGAAGCATCTTCATCACGTTGCACCTGATGAAATTCTTCCTTAAAATAAAAAACGGAGCAAGTACTTCTTGCCAGTCAACTTCTCGGATATCTCCTCAATAGTTGGGATTGCATGAAAGTCTCTAATAATCACAGTGTTCAACTCCGTTGGATCCTAGCAGAGTCGAAGTTTGCCAGTAGACTTCTCCACAAGTACAAGGTTACTAACCCATGCTTCTGAATTAATTTTCTGCACCATACATATAATACCTTTCTGCACAAGTTGTCTAGCTCAGTCAGCCTCTTTAATGGCTCTAGGTACTCTTCGTTGAGGTTTACACACAGGCTGGCTAGCATCCCTAGTATTTATTTTACATACTTGAGGAAAACGGTCAGTACCAGAAAACACATGAGCATTAGCCTTAACAAAACAGTCTTTAGTCACTTGAGAAGCAGAATGAACTCTTTTTACTAGGTTTAAATCAACTAAGGACTGCAACCCTAATAAAGGGGTGCTATCAGAATCAATTGTAACAAACTGTGTGTAGCGTTCATGACCCTTGACAGAACACAACAAATCAACAACTCCCCGAGCTGGAAGAACGGTGCCACACCAGACTTCTATTTTGAGGGCTGTTGGCCTAACCTAAAATTGCTTATCTACTTTCCTAAATATCTTGAATGGAAGAATATTAACTTCTGACCCAGGATCCAATTTTATGTCAATGGACTTGCCTTCAATACGTACCTGCTCCCTCCACTCATTTGGACATGAAGTTTTAGAGTTAGTTGGGCTAACAGAATGAATTGCTACAGAATCACAACACAGCAATTCATTGGAAGAATGCTCCACCTTTATTTCCCTCACTCAGCGAACTTCACATGAAACAGCAAAATGATTTAAAATTCCACATTTGGCATATTTCTTTCCATAGACTGGACACTGCCTGGGTTTATTCTTAGTTTGGCAATGGTGTTACCACTGGTTATGGGTTTGGCAGACTTCCTACTTTTAGTTGCTACAAAATCGACACTCGCGTGATCACCATCTTGAACACAATTCTTGGCTTGTATTTCCTTACCTTGCTGTTGACTTTGCTCAACTAGCCGACAGTGTGCTGCTACTTTTGCAAGGGTGGCATTTTCCATCCGCAGTAGCGCCTCTCGAGACACTCCATCTTCGATGCCTTGGACAATGCGGTCAATCAACATATTTTCTTCTTGCGCAACTGGACGATCATAACCGCCCATTTTGACTAGCCGACGACAGTCAGTCAGAAAATGGTCAAATGTAGCCTATGCAAGGTTGCCAGTTCTCACACACAGATATCTACAACAATGTGATGCCTGATTCAGTAGAAATGAACGGTTTTAAGTATCACTAGACTGTGTGCCATTTGTAACATATGGTATGTGTAAAATATTTTTCAGCTTTGAATCCGTTCTACAAAAGTTATTTTAGTCCTATATCCTATTATAAATACTTATCAACGTTATAGGACAAAAATATTTTTTGTAAGACTTTCAAATCTTAAGAAATATTAGCATGTTTTACTAATACCTTACAATTGACACATAAGTCTACTGATGCAGTACACCAACCAAATGATGGTATCTTGATGCAATGAAGCGACGATGTCGTCTTCCTTCTGATGGTTTTCAGTGTCACCTAGTGAATCTGTTAGGTCCATTATGTGACATTACTGGGTGGGTTGCTGGTTCGGAACTTGTGCATCATGGGTGTCATACGTCATGCTTTGAGTGTCTCACAGCACCATACTCTGTGATCGAGACAGCCGAGTTGACAGCATATATTCCTTCCTCATTGGAAATCAGGTGTTTCTAGTCTTGTCATTTCACAGTGGACCGGGCTTACTGTGTGGTCTTTTGTTGGGTGTTACATTGGAGAGAGGTGTTGATAGGGGGATGACGGTAGGTTTGTCCCATGACCATCCCAGCCTCCAGTTACTTGTTGACTGCCGCTTGTCATGACCATCTTGTGGAATGAGAGGCACCTTGTCAGTGGTAGGTTTTCCGGGCCTTGGCCGAATGTCTCAACCACTCACCAATAGGTCGTATGACTACTTAACCTACTATAACTGCTCCTGTGGAGAAATCAAATGGTAGTATACAGGGCTCTTCTCTCATAAAACTGCCCGGTGTTGTGACCAGTAAAAATAGAGTAAATTGTCACCATCTGTAAAACATAGAAAAGCATTAAAATACAGGTGCATATTCTGCCTGCTTAGGCAGAAGGCAATAACTACAGAAAAATTAAAAATTTACTTTTTGGTGGGTTCAACTTGAAACCATGCATTGTTTACACACCAAAGGAGCAGTGAAATAAATTGTATGTAGGATTTGTAGGGAGAAAACACTTATCGCCTTTGTAGTTTTTCTAAGTTTAACGACAGATGGCAGTAAAAGAATATTCCTTGTATAGCAAGCTGTAACTGCAACGATACTGCTTTCTGAATTTGTAATGCAATGGTGGTATTCTAAGCAATATTATAAACATATAGGAGATAGGGAAATAAGCTACCAGAAATAAGACTGAATGTGAATCTTGTTCACCATTTCTAATCAATCATCATAAATAAAATGGCAGCACCTACTCTATAAAAGGTCTTGGCAGTACTTTGGATTACAAAACGTCTAGTATTAATTACAGGTTTAAAATTAAAGTTTTCGTAATTGACATAATTTGTTTCTAGGGTCCATCATGAAAGGAAACCCATTGTTTTATACAACAAATAAACAACATTGAAGTCAAATACCTTATTTATAAGATTGGTTGCATTTTATAGACTTGATTTCAAGCAATTTGAAAAATTTTCATGCAAATTTCAGTAACATTTTTGTATGTGGTACATGGTGAAATATTTTTGAGAAGAGCATTATTATGGTTATTCAATTTTAATCATTCGATTTTTTTATAGAAATACCTAATTACCAGTTTTATAAAATCCACCATTTTTTAAGAATAACCAATTGCACCTGTCCTAGCAAACACAGTACGGTATTCGAGTTAGGTCAAATATCAGTTAACATAAAATGAAACTTTACTAGCATCCATTCCATGGGTTGCATTTGCATTGATAATTGGTTTACATATGACTAACAAACATTATTTTATCGGGCATCAACCTCTAAAAACACATGAGCATATGAAACAAGTGAATGTGCCTGACTGATTCTCTGTTGTGCTAGTTTTGCCTTGCGATTAGCATCCCGAATAATTTAAAGAACTTGGACAGGTGGTTTATTGTTCCCATAAAAATGTAGCACAAGAAAGTACTTGAAAAGGTTTTCTAACTTCTTGCAGTCTAGCCTGAACCTTCTTATTTAGGTTTCAGAACTTTTAAATATTTTCCCCACTCTGAAAAAATAATATGTAACCACTGTGTTATGTAGCGGCTTCAAAGGGTGATCATAGCTTACCTTTATGTATTACTACTTTATTCTATGTGATGCTCTGCTCTGATAAGGCACAAATGTTAAAATTAATTGCCCACAATTCTCAAGGTAAGGCACTCTGTTTAAAATCAGTTCAAATGTTAGGTAGCAAGTAGTCAAAAATAATCTTCAATGGTAGCTATTTTTCAGGACATTTAAATTACCACACAAATTTATGAATATTAAATTTAATGTATTTTTTGTATGCAGGACGATAGTAAAAATGGTTGCACACAGTTACTAAATAATCATCGACAGCTACACTGCAATAGTGGATTCTCTATCCATCGTTTCTCATGGAACTGACAAAAAATTTTAATACTGTACATGAGGGATTTCAATGGATGTGGTTTTAACATGCTGTAAAATAAAGAAATGGGCCCCAGAATGTGTTCCATGGATGCAGATATTTCAATCCATTAGGTTTCAATACATAGACAATCCACTGTAGTATGTACTAGGCCTATATTTTAAAACTGTTTTTATTGACACAGGAAATCTTGCATCTACAGCTGGGGCACCAGTGTCTTCAGAAACCCTTTGTCTATTGTACATTCTGTTTCGCATAACTTCATTAAATTTTGTCAGTTCAAATGTCAATTTCTACTTATTTACATTACATACTATGTCGCCACTCTGCTGGCAAAAGGGGTTGATTTTAGGTTTCCTTCAGGATGCAATGAGGTGTGAGCACGAGAGTTCCCTGAAGGGGAGGAGAGGCTGCTAAATGTCCCACGGAGAGTGGTTTCCCGGGCAGTCGACACGACACAGTCTCTCAGCAGAGCGGGAAAATTCTCACTTTTTTATGAAGGGGTAGGCGTGTTGACCACTCACCATTTCTAGAAGAGCTCCCTCAGGAGGCGGCGTTTTCGGTCCGACACAGGCTTCGGCTCGAAGTCGGCTTCCCTCTTCAGCTGCTGGATGCGGGGGTGTGGTAATGGTGTATGTTTTTCCGGAGTTCTTACGACTAATTAAAGGTAGCTGAAGGCGGTGAAGGTCCCTAAGGATGCGACTGAAATTGTCTCGTTTACGTCTAGGCGGCTTGTTCTCGGTGTCCTTGTATTGACGACAAAGTTTGGAAAGTGTTGTGGATTGTTCGGCGGTTCTCTGAGGTAGGGGAATTACTCCCACAGGTATCTTACTTTCACTTACAATGGCCTGTCGGCGCTTAGCTGCGGCTTCTGCCTTACGACCTTCGATCGATGCTCGTTCCTCAGGCGAGATAGTAATGACTAGGCACTCAGAATCAGACATAAGTATTTAGGAATGAAACTATAAAATACGTTTTGAACTGTATATTGTTATACCTTGGTACACTTTTACATTCACTGACTGTACACATTGATTAATACATTCGGCTTTTCACATACACAAGTCTCTATACACTACTGGTTTACAAGATTCACAATACTTGACAGCGTGGTCATTTATGCACGGAGCCCCGGAACTTCTCACGGACTTAACTCTACTTCCGCATCCGGCGGTCACAGATATGCGCCTCGTGGCGAATCGCGGTAGAGTGCGTTCCCTAATACTGCCCGCGCGGCTAGGGCGCGTCTCCTTCGAACGGCGCTTTCAGCACAAAAGTGGGTAGGACCAGGTTTCCGCTTCCTTCTCAGTAAGCGACCCACGGAAGATAGGTAATAGTGAACAGGTAGGAGGGCTGGATTCCGCTTACTTCTCAGTAAGCAACCCTGGGGTAAAGTGGACGTCTGGTTTCCACTTCCTCCTCAAGAAGCAACCCTTTCGAGGTAGGGGGATGGTGCCTAGGCTTGCTCGGGAAGAAGGCCCGAGCCCTAGACTGACGATTTGGCTAGGCGAGTGCCCGCCTTATATACCCCTGAGGGGGCTTAAAGTACAGTTAGTGGGTGGTGAAAATGGCCGCCGCTGGAGAGGAGGCCGTCTGCTGGCTAGCAGGCGCACAACTCCAACACCCACAAATCTCCCATACTCGGTAAAAAAAATACGTGACTCTATTTAAACTTTCCCGCGGGGCTGTGAAAATGTCCGTGTTGCCAAAGGAAAAATAAACAAGCACTAAATAAATACACAGAATTAATAATATTACGTTTACAATAATTACATACACACTTCCTCCCTTAAAAGTTCATATTTTGCCACCTGGCATTATTTGTATAGCATCCATCTGTTTGTTTACATTGGTTATTGCTGGCGTGAATCTATACATACAAAAACGGTAAATATAACCTCTCTAAACCTTTAGTTTTATGTTTTACGGCAACACGGCTCACAAAACTGGATTTAGATCACCCTTTGGGTGAAAATAGGGTAGTCCCAACTCTTACATATTACTAATATTACGGGGCAGAGCGTAAAATATCTCTAAGCATCTTGCATGGTGTGTCAACTCCCCCCTGACTGGTTAAGCGAGGCTCCGTGAAAAAAAAATATGACTAGGGTTTACAAAAATACAAAGTCAGGTACATCCTGATTAACTTAACAGGGGTTTATAATAACTTTTAGAGTGTCTCTCAATTCGGGGTCTTCTGGTGGCGGGACTCATTCTGGTGTGCATTGCTGCTGGGCCACTGGTAGCTTCGGGGGCGGGTAGGTCTTCATGGCGTCTCGTGGTACCTTCCTCGTTGTTGGGCGGGGTCGCCTCTGCGTGTGCGCCGCAAGGCCTGGCGCTCTCTGGGACCAAATGCTCGAGAGGCCGGGGCCCATGGCCTGACAGTGGCTCTGGTTGGCTGCTGGGTGGGCGCCTCTCCTGTAGGCGGCTTCATGGTGGTAGCCTGGCCAGGTTCATGATGGCTCCTGCTCATCTGTGTGGCATTGGCGGGGTTGGTGCTCCTCTGGGTGTGGGCCATTGACTGGGCCCTGGTTGCCATGTGTGGCGGCGGTGGCGGTCCTCTGGAGGACAGAGCGATGCTGCTCCTGGGGGGTTGCACGCTGAGGCTGGTGGTGCCAAAATCTCTGTGGCATGTTGGTCTGAATTCTCCTTGGTTACCATGGTGTGGAGGCGCAGGTTGTGGGGTAGGCTCTCTTGAGTCTGGGCTCCTGACGAGCTTGGGGTGGACGGTGGTTCCCTCTGGTGAGGCAGTTGCCTCCTTCTTGGTGGTGTGCCCGATGCCTGGGCGGCTGGGAAAGATGCGTAGCTGTTTCTCATGACTATCGCCACTGTTGTCGGCGGGCATGTGTTGAGGCTCTTCTTCCCATGTTGGGGTTCTCCTCTGGCGGAATGGTGGCTTCTCTCTGGAGAATGTGGGGTCTCCCCATGGATCTCCCGATGGTGGAGGTTGAGGGTTAGCTGGCCGGCGTCGCGGCGCTGGGTCTTGCAGGAAGGCTTCTGCATGGTGCTTGAGGCTGGAGCGGTGAACCCTCTTGGTTGCTCCGTCGGGGCCCTCTATCCAATAAACATGGCCCTGTCGTTTGGCTACGGCGTATGGGCCCTCCCACTTGGGAGCTAGTCCAGCGTGAATGTGGGTACCCCCAGCGGGGGAAAACTTCCTGTTCCAACTTGGAGATGATGACATGGGCTTCGGTGCTGGCTAATGGAAAGACTTCCACCCAGCGCGAGAAAAGGTCGGTTACCACCAGGAGGAATCGTTTTCCTGTGGTGCTCCTGGAGTAAGGTCCCATTAGGTCCAAGGCTATCTGCTCCCATGGTGTGGTGGGTCGGCGAGGCGTCCCACTAGGTTTGAAGGTTCTGCTGGTTTTGAGCATGGCACAGGCTTGACACTGGGCAACATAGGCTGGAATATCCCTTGTGCTGCCTGTCCAAGCATACCTCCGGTGTAACTGGCGCATGGTTTCGGCTGCTCCGGGGTGTCCAGCTAGTGGATGATCGTGGAAGTAACTGCACAGCGACAGTCTCAGCGAGTGGGGTACTCATATCTTCCATCCACTCGTGGGGTTGGGCAGGAACCAAATGTATCCCTGTTCTTCTTTGTATCGGGTTGGGTGGCTGGCTAAGAGCTGCCTGATCTCGGGGTCGTCCTGTTGCTCTTTGAGGAACTTCTCCAAATCGTTGGTGAAGGCTATCTTCTGCAGCTTCTGTGTTAGGGTAGTTTGTGGTTGGGGTGCGGGCTCTGGTGGTAGAGTATTTTCCCACTGGTGAAGTTTAGTGGTCTCGCAGGTGTTCTCTGATGCTCTGGAGAGGGCGTCGGGGAGGAGGTTCTCTCGTCCTGGACAGTGTTCTATCTCGAAGGAGAATTCCTGAAGCAGAAGGATCCACCTTGCTAACTTGGACTTCTTGGCACTGGTAGAGTACAACCACTTGAGGGCTTGGTTGTCGGTACGTAGGATGAATGGCCTATCTTCTAGGAGATATCGGTACTTGCGAATGGCCCAGACTATGCCGAGGCACTCTTGCTCATGGGTGTCGTATTTCTTTTCTGTTGGGCTGAGTTGGGTGCTGGCAAATCCGATGACCCGCTTCTCTTTCTCTGAGGTTTCCTGGTATACCACAGCTCCTAGTCCAACCTGGCTGGCATCTGTTTGTAAGATGATGGGTGATTTGTGGTCTGGTCTGTGGAGCGTCGGTAGGCTGTGGTACTGCTGCTTCAGTTCTCGGAAGGCTGCGTCTTCTGCTGCTCCCCACTTCCAGCGTTTCTGTTTGGTTGACAGCAGGTGGGTGAAGGGTTCCATGTAGCAGGAGATGTCCTGGGTGTAGTCTCTCAGACAATCGCAGAGGCCGAGAAACTGGCGCAGCTGCTTCTGTGTTCTCGGGGTTTCGGCATCTAGTATTTGCCGAACTTTGCAGGCTTGGGGTTGATTCCCATCGGGAGTGATCACATGTCCCAGGTATTCCACTGTTGTTTTCCCAAAGTGGCACTTGTCTAGTCGGGCGGTGAGTCCATGGAGGCGAAGGCGTTCCAGGACTTGGTGGAGATGCTGCCTGTGCTGTTGCTAATTTTGGGAGAAGACGATAATGTCGTGGTAGGTTACGCAGAATCTCTCAAGGTAGCCAGCTAACGCAGTGCAGTTCATCATCTTCTGGTAGGTTGCCGGGACGTTCTTAAGTCCAAAAGGCATTGCCCTGAACTGGAACTGTTCTCCATCGGGGGTCGTGAAGGCGGTGTACTTTCGGGCTTCTGATTTTACTGGCACCTGCCAATAACCACTCTGCATGTCGATCGTGGAGAAGATCCTGGCTTCTCCCAAGCTCCGGAGGATGTTGGTGACGTTGATTGCTGGAGGGGCAACAAGCAGGGTTATCTGGTTGAGAGGCGAGTAATCCACGCAGAAACGTGTGTCTCCGTCCTTCTTTTGCACAAGTACAATGCGGGAGTTGTAGGGTGAATCTGATGGCTCGATTATCCGCTGCTGCCTCATGTTGGTGACCTGGTCTCTGATAATTTCCCTCTTCCTTTCTGAGGGGATGCTGGGTTTGCAGTAGGTCGGGCGCTGATAGGCGAGCTGGATGTCGTGATCACAGATCTGGGTCTGTCAAAGGGGTCCTCCAGTCTGGAATGCTGTTATATGTTGATTGAGCAGCTGGAGGAGTTGGCTCTGGTCGTACTCAGGTAGCTGGGAGCATATGTCTTCCGGGTGGATGACCTGGTTTGGCGTCTCTAGGGGTGGCATGTCCCAGTGTAGGGTGTGCCGCATCTTGGTACCCAGGTGTAGCTGGCATTGGCCGCAGTCAATGATGCACTGCATCTCTTGCAGCCAGGGTTGTCCCAGTATCATTTATTCGTCCAATTCGGGTGTGACCAGGAATATGGCGTCTGCGGTCCCTGCAGGCGTGGTGAGTGATAGGGTGGTTTCGCCGTCCAATAGAAGGAAGGTCTGGCTTTGAGCCAGCTGGGCTGTCTGCATCGTGGGCGTCACCTCGTTCTGCCTCTTCGGGGGTAAGGACTGCGTCCTTACGAAATTGGCCGTGGCTGCAGTGTCTAGGGTGGCGAGGATCTCCTGTTGGTCCACGCTGATCCATATTTGGGGAAGTCGGGGTGGTTGCTGGTTGCTTGGGGCCTTCAGGCCGTAGACTCTTTGTTGTGGGCCGGGCTGGCGGGTCTGTTCCTGTTCCCGGCCATGGAGTTTCCCGCCGGAGGTCCTGGGTTCCTCTCTTGGACCCTGGGAGGTCGGTAGCTGGCTTGCTTGGCTTTGTAGACCTCACAGTCTATATGGAAATGTCTTGCAGGGCAATACCAGCATTTTGGTAGTGTTGGTCCAGGCGCTGGTTTGGATTTCTCGGGGTTGGGCCTTGGGTTCGGAGCTCTTGGCGGTGGTTCTGCACTGCTGGTAGTTCTTGGCCCTGGTCGGTCGAGCTCTAAAGCTTTGGTCCTCTCGATTAAATCTTCCAGGGTGGTGGGCCGAGGGTTCCTCAGGAATAACCTCAGTGTGGGTTGAAGCATCTCTATGATGATGGAGACACAAGCTTCTTCTCCTCCTTCGGGATGTACACGGTCGTACATTTGGGTCTTTTTGCGGATGAACACCTCTGCATCTTCGTCCGCTCGCTGGCTCATGCTATAGAGGTCACGGGTCAGCCGATTCATCACCTCTGTGCCTGTGAATTAGGCTGTCAATCTGTCCTTGAGCTGGATCCAGGTGGCAACATACTCGCCGTACTTGTCCCACCAAGTAAGTTCAGATCCTTGTAGCTGGAGGCGAACTCGCTGTACCCAGTGCTTCTGAGGGTTGTGGTTCTGGCGTAGTTCCTCCTCACACTCTTGTAGGAAGGAGACTGGATTCTCGTGGGGTTTGCCAGAGAACCGTGGCAATAGGAGGCGCTCCGGGTTGCCTCTTTCGGGTGGTGCTTCTGCTCGCCTGGTCTCTGCTCGAGGCTCTGTCGCTGTCATCTTACATACACGGCAGCGAAATTAGAGTCCTTGGAAGTCTCGGGGTTCGTCCGGCCATCCTAGGCAGGCGTAGTGGTAGACCAAGGGGCAGGTGATGCATTGTATTTGGTAGTGGCCTGCGCCGAGGCACTGTGGTTGGGCGCACTGGAGCTGTTTCCGCTTGCAGTCGGCACATCGGTACTCCAGACCTTCTGTATTCTTCGGGGTGTCATCCCACCCTAAACAGGTATGGTGATACTCTTGGGCGCAGTGTGTGCAGGCGATGAGGTAAGCTCTTCTGCGGGTGCATGTACTGAGGGCGCATGGAGGCGCTGGTATATCGTTCGTCTCCTCGTCGTCCATTTTGGGGTTTCTGGGCGCCACGAAGTTTTTCTTTTCTCTGGAGATGACTTCGAACTTGGATGGGCTTCTCAGGGGTGGGTTTCACTGGTAATTTCTCCTGCTTTGATCTCATTCCCCCACGTTGGGCACCACGAGAGGAAAATTTGTCGCCACTCTGCTGGCAAAAGGGGTTGATTTTAGGTTTCCTTCAGGATGCAATGAGGTGTGAGCATGAGAGTTCCCTGAAGGGGAGGAGAGGCTGCTAAATGTCCCAAGGAGAGTGGCTTCCCGGGCAGTCGACACGACACAGTCTCTCAGCAGAGCGGGAAAATTCTCACTTTTTTATGAAGGGGTAGGCGTGTTGACCACTCACCATTTCTAGAAGATCTCCCTCAGGAGGCGGCGTTTTCGGTCCGACACAGGCTTCGGCTCGAAGTCGGCTTCCCTCTTCAGCTGCTGGATGCGGGGGTGTGGTAATGGTGTAGATTTTCCGGAGTTCTTATAGGACTAATTAAAGGTAGCTGAAGGCGGTGAAGGTCCCTGAGGATGCGACTGAAATTGTCTCGTTTACGTCTAGGCGGCTTGTTCTCGGTATCCTTATATTGATGACAAGGTTTGGAAAGTGTTGTGGATTGTTCGGCGGTTCTCTGAGGTGGGGGAATAATTACTCCCACTATCTTACTTTCACTTACAATGGCCTGTCGGCGCTTAGCTGCGGCTCCTGCCTTACGACCTTCGATAGATGTTCGTTCCTCAGGCGAGATAGTAATAACTAGGCACTCAGAATCAGACAGTATTTAGGAATGAAACTATAAAATACGTTTTGAACTGTATATTGTAATACCTTGGTACACGTTTACATTCACTGACTGTACACACCGATTAATACATTCGGCTTTTCACATACACAAGTCTCTATACACTACTGGTTTACAAGATTCACAATACTTGACCGCGTGGTCATTTATGCACGGAGCCCCGGAACTTCTCACGGACTTGACTCTACTTCCGCATCTGGCGGTCACAGATATGCGCCTCGCGGCGAATCGCGGTAGGGTGTGTTCCCTTATACTGCCCGCGCAACTAGGGCGCGTCTCCTTCGAACGGCGCTTTCGGCACAAGAGTGGGTAGGACCAGGTTTCCGCTTCCTTCTCAGTAAGCAACCCACGGAAGATAGGTAATAGTGAACAGGTAGGAGGGCGGGTTTCCGCTTACTTCTCAGTAAGGAACCCTGGGGTAAAGTGGACATCTGGTTTCCGCTTCCTTCTCAAGAAGCAACCCTTTCGAGGTAGGGGGATGGTGCCTAGGCTTGCTCGGGGAGGAGGCCCTAGCCCTAGACTAACGATTTGGCTAGGCGAGCGCCCGCCTTATATACCCTTGAGGGGGCTTAAAGTACAGTTAGTGGGTGGTGAAAATGGCCGCCACTGGAGAGGAGGCCGTCTGCTGGCTAGCAGGCGCACCACTCCAACACCCACAAATCTCCCATACTCAGTAAAAAAAATACGTGACTCTATTTAAACTTTCCCGCGGGGCTGTGAAAATGTCCGTGTTGCCAAAGGAAAAATAAACAAGCACTAAATAAATACACAGAATTAATAATATTACGTTTACAATAATTACATACACACTTTCTCCCTTAAAAGTTCATATTTTGCCGCCTGGCATTATTTGTATAGCGTCCATCTGTTTGTTTACATTGGTTATGGCGGGCGTGAATCTATACATACAAAAATTGTAAATATAACCTCTCTAAACCTTTAGTTTTATGTTTTACTGCAACACGGCTCACAAAACTGGATTTAGATGACCCTTTGGGTGAAAATAAGGTAGGCCTAACTCTTACATATTACTAATATTATGGGGCCGAGCGTAAAATATCTCTAAGCACCTTGCAGGGTGCGTCAACTATTTAAACAATGGGATAAACATTTCAAGTACACTCAAGAACAATAAATGTCAACTGTCATTGCTGTCAAGTAATGTTTAACACACTAAAACTGATTGTCATCAGAACTGTCAAAATTTACTAAGGTTACGTGAAACACAGAATGCTAAATCAATATACTACCTGTTTTTATGTCCAAAACCATTAAAAATATACTTTGCAATCACTAAAAGTTGTGTAGCATGCTGTACATAGACTTGTTTCCAGTGACATTGCGAGTTTCTAAATGCTTTTGTAGGGCATCACTAATGCTTGAAAGATGTCCATTGTTATTAAAATAAATCTAAATTTGTTTTGTGCCAGGGATGGTAAAAGACAGAATTCACATGAAATACATAGTTTTTGTGTTGGAATGACAGAGGAGATTGCAAGCTCATAAAGCATATATATTCCAGTGAAACTTGAGGACATGTATCCATAGGATTTGCCTAAATGTATTTTATTACTATGAACGTAACTTTGGTACAAGAGCACAGCATAAGTAAAAGCATAATTTTTGTGAATTATGGTCAGGAGTAATTTAAATAGGAAAAAAAATTTAACTATGATCCATCCTAAATGCAGACCCTTTTTCCAGAAGCCGTTAAAGTTAACCATGTGACATTCAACTTGCAAGCAATGGTATCAGAAACCAATAAAAAAAAAGTTCAAACTAGGTACATTTCCTTATGAAATTTTTCTTAACAGGTTCGTTATGTGTCAGTGTTGTGGTAGATCTTAGCAACATCTTTCCTGGGTTAGGCTAACTGTCTCGACTGCAGGACACAGTGCCTCAGAAACACACAGGTTTCCAATGCTGGTCGATGACTCTTCCTTTCTCAATGTAGTCCAACAACTGGCAATGCTTTCTGCTTCAGTTTGGGGCATGAGCAGAGATAGTGCAATTCCACCAGCAGGTTGAGAGCAGAGCCCTCCAGGCAGCTAAGCACTATCACCCCCACACCACCCCTGGCAGAAAGTGTCACCAACAGCATGTGATTCAGCAAAGCAACATGAAAACTCTGCTAGAAGACGAGCGAGATGCTCGGCATCATTATAACACGTCACTACTGTTTACACCCAGGCCAACTTCCCTGGTGAGGGTAGTCAGAAGCAGGGCAGAAGTGATGTTGTAAGGAGTCAAGTTAAATTCCTGGGGAAATTGTTAGCAAGCTTTATGTCACCCATGTCCATTTCCTACGTCTAAGTTCCTAGTCAACCTCAAGTGAGTCCTCTGAACACCCCTGACTACTCTCTTAGAGCCCAAGTAAAAGTGCCTCTGGAAGCAATTGCTCACTGCATATGTATGTCTCTTTAAGTCTTTAATTAATGTAGTCCCACTCTGTTCTCCGTGTCTACGCTTTTGTAACCCAGGGGAGGCATGAGGGGCTGAGAGGAAGGGTACCCGACCTCAGCGGTACAGTTGAACCCCGATTTAATAAAGTATCGAGTTCCCGAAAATTTTTATTCTAAATCAATATTTCATGAAATACAACTTAATTACCTAATTTAACACCCTGAAATCATTATCTTATGTTGTCATGAAAACCTGTCTTCTCATATTGAAACAGTCTTTCATTGCAATAAAAAGCTGTTTTAAAGTATATTTGTAGCATGCGACAATACATGCTACAGTTACCATTTCTTGTTAAGATGCAAAATAAAAATTTAGGTGAAACAGCTTTAAACTTCTGCTATAAAAAACGTGAAGTGCACGCCTGGTAATTAGGCTGTGTGTACAACACCAGCATAAGTCAGATGTGGCAACTAATGCTGTCTTCGCTCGTAACTCCCCATTATCACCATCTTAGTTTCCATGCTGTCCACAGCTGCCATGTTGTGTAAGAGATGAGGTAGGAAGATCTTATGCTCTACACTTTTTTTTTTTTTCAATGCAATATCGCTCCCTACGGTAAAAGCCATACACGAACGACGGCACCAGGTACGCTCCCTGCTGCGAACGCATCAGCTGATACCTTCTCCTAAAAAAGTACCTGAACAGCAATTGTCCTTTGAATATTTCTGTCAGAACCAGTGCCAGGCGCTTACAAACACTCACAAACAGGTAAACGATGAGCAGATACCCCCCGGCAGAAAGCGGCGCGCCCGCTGGTGCAACACAGATTCTCTCAGTCGGATCTTGCAGCGCATGGCCCAAGAACCTCAGCCTGTCATAAGTCCTCTAAAATTACCACACCACCACCCCCCAGACGGGTACAGCAGCTCAAGGCAGAGGCGCACTTCGAGCCCAAGCCTCTCTCCGACTGCAAACAGTGACTTCTCCGGGAGCTCCTTTAACAGGTGAATGACAAAGAAACCTACCCCTTAAAAGTGAGGTACTCCGCCCCCTTTGCGCGGCTCCCCTCGTCTTCACTCACCGGGGCGTGCATAAGTTCAACCAACGTTACCCCCTAGGCCCCCCCACTTCCTACTGAGTTTCAGCCGCAGGCCTTCAGCCTCCTCGGGTAACACAATCCGCAATGCAAAGGGGTGGCGTCGAGTCAAAGTTTGCCTGTTTAATAAGTTATTGTACATATTTATATGTGTAATAGTTTGATCCTTTCAAAAAGGACTAAATATTTAGTCCCTAGAAAACTTCTTAACAGAGTTTATCCTCGTTTACATATTTTCCCATTTCAGTTTTTTTTCCTCAGTAAAAACAATATTTTGAATTTTAAGGTTTTATTCAAACATATTTACTGGTAATTTAACTATCCTATAATAGCAATTATTTGTACAAAAATGACTGAAAATATGGTAACATAAATAAGCAAACACACAATAATGTTTGAACATGTCAACATTAACAATGTACACAAAACAAACTACCCACATGCATTTTTGGTTTCCATATCAACAATACTTGGTCTGTTGCAAGCCATCCATCATGCAGACACCGAAACTTAACTCTCTTGCACTGATCTTGAAATTATATGTAGTACAGTAATTAATATCCATGACATGATAGTAAAACATGAATTTCGTCATTTATAAATACCACAATGATTGAGTAGAAGCTGATGGGCATACCAACAACTTGACTACATGTAATACGTTCACAGGAACAAAACCTCACTTTTACTGTACAAGAAATTAATTCTGAAAAATTCAATCACTAGCTTAGATTGATAATTTTCAAACAGCAAATAATTTTAATAACCACAAAACATTAACATTATACAAAGACCTGGACAAAATTTCATGAACAGAAGAAATAAAACATATTTTGGCAACAGCATCACAAAGACTACATAAAATCCAGCGAAACATCACATTAAAACCTTCCACATCAAACAAATTACGTTAAAACACTTCTCAGGTGGTCACATTTAAATATCTAAGGATATGCCTCTTGTGTTACAGAGAAATACTGCACGTACAAAAGTTACAATTTTGTAGTTTCAATTTTGAGAGAGAAACTAAACTAAATTAAAAATAAGGAATGATACAGGTTGTTGATGTTCAATACAAAATTAACGTCCACCTCCATGACACATGCTAAACTTAGAAGTAGGATATTTCAGAGGTTACTGGAAGGATCTAACTGTAACACTACAGCCACCTCCTCTTGGATCTCAATGTGCCGCTTGCGATGGCGTCTCATATCGCCGGCCTGAGTAAACCGATGTCCGCAGATATCGCACACAAATGGCTTCTCTCCTGTGTGCACGCGCATGTGCTGGGTGATGAAAGACTTGCGGGAGAATCGCTTGCCACAGATGCCGCAGGCGTGGCGGCGGTCACCCGTGTGCGTTAGGTGGTGCTGCAGAAGGTTGGGTCTCGAGCGAAACTCCCGCCCACACCACTCGCACACAAATGGCTTGGCCCCTGTGTGGATGCGCTCATGGTCCTGTGAACATTATCATGCTTCTTCGTTACCAAAATTTGTCACAATGATAAATGAATGCAAAACTGGTTATGCTACAGGAATTAAACATTCACAGCACTTACTTAAGTTACATTTTTGCAAGTCATTGGTTACTTGCAATGTTTATTTCCACTTATAAAATTTTAAAACCAACGTGCCTAACCTCTTACCATTGTGATTGTGCAATGGATGATATGGCCAGTGACGTCTGAACGGATTACATGCTGGGGGAATCATACGATTTTGCAAGAGCAATCGCTCATTTGCCAAGGGCTCAATGCATTAGCATGTTTGTTACACGATTTATACTGAACTGTGTAAAACATTGCTATAGGTGATTCAAGATAAAGTGAGCACTCTTGTAACTAGTTACTTTTTTAGTTTCAGTTAATTAATAGTTTCCCAGCACTATTTAATTTATACAAAGCAACTTAAGAAACAATCAAAGTACAAATTGTGCCATACTCAAAAGTTTAACGTATAAGATCACAATAAATAATACTTTTTTATTAATATTCTTGACAGTACCACCCTCGAAAATGCTCACTTTATCACGAACCAAATATTCATAATGTATACAGTATTTAATGTAGTATAGAAGGCCTAACAACATTTTTTGAAGAGACTCAAAGTTTCAGTCACTTCAAAATAAAAAAAAAATAATCACATTAGTAAATCTGTCAGTCACTTCACATTCATGCCAGCTGCTTTGTGTTTCTATCGTTTTTATCATGTATATATTAATTAAAACAAGTTTGAACAGTTTTTTGGCAAATTTTTATATTTAAAAGCCTAGGCCTACTTCTTTTAGCCTGTCGTGAGAATAAACTTACGTAAGTAGTTTACATTTTTTCACAGCTTCCAGAAATTGTAAGAAATTATAGGCTCATTTATTTATGACATTAATCATTATTGGATTTTATGTTAGAATCACATACTTGTATGAACAACGTACACTTTCAATTATATGTTTCCGTCCACCCGAGTACTGCTGCAAGTCATTGGGCAATCGACGTGTAAACCTACCAAGTGGTTTGTGTTTCCACTTGTAAGCAAGTAAGAAATTACATTCCAAAATAACTTCTTATGAACAATTTAAAGTGAGACATTGATTGATTATATACTGTAGTGGTTTCGTGCTTAGATTTTTTCCCAGTCGTTGAGATAACTTGGAGACGAAATTGAAATTTTATCATGGAGAACTAACCAAACATGATTGAGGGAAAACTGATTTTTAAAATGTAAACGGCTATTGTAGTTTATTGATATTATGCCTGATTGGTTAGGTATTACAGTACATTCATATTTCTGTATTGGTCAATATATGTTCATGTGGTTATATGCATTTCTATACACTTGTGCTCCCAATAGAAAATAAATCATATAGGCCTACTACATTTTTCTGTAGTTTACACATGCCAACATTAATTGCAGTGCATAAAATTTGTTTTAGTGTGGTTAAAATGTCAATAATTTATTACGGTATGAATAAAAGAATATTAAGTTTAGACTAATTTGGAAGATTCTCGCTCTATTGAAACTTGCATTGTGACGGAAGAAAATTCATTGTAGTCCTACTCATTTTTAGATAAAGTTTCTATTGAATTGTTGTATTTATTACAGTATAAAATAAACAACCATGACTTGCTGAAAATACTGCTTAGTATTATAATTATGAATGTTTAGCATAAGAAATATACAACCAAATTAATGTCTCCTGTTAACAGTGGCACAATTGATTTAGCTACACAGTTGATTATTGTTTAATAGGTCAATGCAATACATGTTTTAAAAACTTCTGTAGTTGCTGTATATGAAAACACAGTAATTTTTCAACTCTTAGGGTGTCAAAAATGTTAATAAATAAATAGAAACAATTCAACCCTTATACCGTAATCATACATGTTTACCGGCACCATTTGTGCAAAATTCAGTTGTTCTATGATTCAGAGTGAAAATGCTACTGGCCAAGTCGTTCGTTACTGGTTGGATCCTGACATAACATCTTAGTTTATTTGACCTTCCAGAACTCTGCTCCAACAGTAGGGCAGGGATGAATGAAGTTACCACACTTACTCTCATGCCAACCCTAATGGCTGTAACAGTGCTAGGGGAACTCCTATGAAATTGGAGCTCATCTCAAGTTCTTTCATAATGAAAGGAGCTAAATTCCAGCATAAGTACCTCTGGAACAAAGGAGCTAGCTCAAACTATAGTCTGTCTCATGTAAGTTTTCCTTATTTTGACACTTCACTTCTGAGAAATGTGTCAGTACACAGGCATGTGGAGACAGCGCTTTTCCAGAAAGCCAGGTTGGTTTAAAGTTCCAAACAATGGAACTTTCTGACACATTTCTCTTCTGAAGAGAAATGTCAAAATACAGAAGAGTTACATGAGACAGCAGTCTATCCTCTGTAAGAATTCCGTGTTTTGACAGCCGATGCTACCAATATTTTTAACATGTGCCAAACACGTGGTAGGATAACATACCATTTAAAACAACAGGACACGATTGTCTGACCTGATGAAGCAGTAGTGGCAGTCCTGATCAACAAATCAGTTAACTTCCATCGCTGACATTGAAAATAGTGTGTATAATAACATGAAAAATACGTAATAATTTTGGAAGAAACGTAATTTAATAACATGGCTCCGTATCCAGCATTAGTCAGTTAACTATTTAATCTATTCGACTTGTGTTAATTTTATCAGTTAACTATTTAATCTATTCGAATTGTGTAATTTTATAACTAATTTACAAACAACCACACCGTTCAGTCGACCTGTAACCAAAACAAAGCACTGCCATTTGCAAGTGTGAGAAGTGATCACGTTTCCGTGTGTTTGAGATTCTTATAATGTGTTACTGTAATGTGATGGGTCCTTCGTCTACGTTGCCGTGTTGTTAGTGTCTAGATGTCCCTGTTCGGGGACGCCAGAATGTGATGGGGCCGCTTCACGTCTATGTTGCAGTGTTGTTATTATCTAGAAGCTGGTTTTTGAGGTTATGAAGTCCCTGTTCGGGCTGTCAGAATGTGATGGGGCTTCCCTCTTTCTTTTCTCGTTGTTATTTAGATGTGTGGGAGGTTACGTCGTTCCTGTTCGGGACGGCAGAATGTAGTGGGGCTGATTCTTCTACGTATGTTGTTTGTTTGTTTATATGTTGGACGTAACTCTCCTCCGTTGCTATTACAAGTAGTTAGCCGGCAAAAAAAACAAAAACACAGCGAGCTGATGTAGAGGCGGTGCCTATTATATTGATGCCCGGATAGCAGTGAGGTTAACCAGCTACAGATGAATAAATAAATAAAAATCATAATATCGGCATTTTCTTTCTTTTATTTAACCGTTCTTTTGACGCAGTTTAACAGACACAGGCAATTAACATTGCGAGTGCTCGCCCAGAAATAGTTGAGGTGACTTTTCTATCTACGGATTACGACTTGCCGTTTCCCTCCGTAGTAGTACTTGGTCCGGCACTTTA
>PNEQ01127969.1:0-38467 GCA_003012365.1 Medauroidea extradentata
TATATATATATATATATATATATATATATATATATATATATATATATATATATATATATATATATATACATTCCCATTTGTTGCTGTAATTTAATCACCTTTCCTTTGATATGATGTTACAAAAACCATGAAAACCCGTTAAAGTTTGGAAATTTTTTGCACTGGAACAACCGTAATACAGTTTACATCCGTAAATATACATTGAATAAAATTTAACCTTACATTGTTAAGTTCAGCAAAATACACACTACAACTTTTAGAAGAACCATTTTAGCATTTGTTTGATATTAAATAAGTTATTAAGCTAAAACGGAAATGCAAGTGTAAAAATAATTGAGTCATGTGGGGGGGGGGGGGAGGTAAGTTAGGCAAGCAGTACGCCCCATCTAAGCCACACACTTGCACAATAGAGTAATACACTCAAACTAACATTATTGCGTACTGACGTAATGGCACACATGTCCCTAAAATTTTTAACTGACACAATGTCTGAACAAATTATACTCAGGACTATCTGTTCTTAAGCAGAAGTAAACTGTCAAACCAGATAGTGTGTCATTTTATCAGCTGTATGCTATTTTAATTTGTATTTTTCCGGCAAATGGTTTAATATTTTTAATATTAAAGAGATTTATGAACTGAATTCAAACTTTTATTATTAATTGAAGGGTAGTATGGTTATTAACTTTAATGTAGTATTGCTTCGCTTGCATGACCCTGTTTAAGATATCAAATGATAAGTGTTCAATACACATTCAATGGCTTTGTTTATTTCAATTGTCCAATAAAATAACAATAAATAATTACTTTCACTCTGCCTCATATTATTATTTATTTAACAGCTTTTCCTCTGGGAACTAATATTTATTTTGTAATGATAGCTCTACGTGAGGAGTAATAGCCATTATCTTTAAGTACATTTTGTGTCCGTCTTCCTTGCCTGCATGCATTTCTAAAAATATTTTATATTTTGACTATGTTAGCAGTTAATAATATATTTAATACAGAAAATACATACACGAAAGGGAAAGATGCGAAAATAGTGTATTTAAAATTATTTTAAAGCGCATTCTTTTTATTTATCAAAGAGAACACGAAGATTTATACAGCCGTACCTCTATATATATACACACCACTGTATTGCAATAACAATAAAATAATTTCCATTATATGTGCTTCTGAATCATATAAATTTTACAAACAACCTAAACATAAAAATTTATATAGTTGTGAAAACGATACCGCCTAATAGTAAGCACGATGCCAATAGCACATTGTCACGAATAGTTTTTAGTCCAGTAGGCAAAAAGGAAATAAGAACTTCTTTCAATTATTTCACGAAGTAAGAATGCGAGTTAAAGGGGATTAATGGCATACAGTTCTGACGAAGTGCATAGAAAATCCAAGATCAACGCTTACAGTTTATTTAGCGATGTTAACGTGGCCGCGTTACAGCTACCTTACTAAACGTCCCAGTTTCTGAATTGGTCGAAGTGTCCAAAGTTAAGACACGATGGGATTGAAGTTATCAACACAAGAGGTGATTAAAGTGACAACGAAAGTTTTTAAGTCGAAGAATCTTCTCCACAATACATACGTACTAGGCGCGAGTCTGCAGTACAATTCAAGCACTATTAAATCAACTCAGAACATTTCAGTACAAGCATCAACAACATAACAGCATTTCGCTCACAAGTCTTTTCGCCAAATCCGGCATACCTCGACCCTCCAGGTCGGTACCCAGCACCAGAATGCTGTCGACAGATAGGCCAGGCCTGCTGGCGCAAACCTCCCCCACCTCCTAGCTACTTTGCAAAGCGAGTAAACAACTTGCACTGTCATGCCGCGTCATCAACAGATGCTCCACAGAATATGTGCCGAATAATCAGAAATGATAAATAAATTTGTACAACTTAGAAAAATGTAATTGACGCAGCAAAATTAAAAAAAAAATTTTTTTTAAGTATTCAGTGCCGAGTATTAAATGAAGTACCACAAAACGTCAATAAAGATACAAAATATCAGCCAAGAAATAAAATTACAAAAAAAAAAAAATTACGAAAACTGAAAAAATCACCGTGAAAATTCATTAAATCGACAAATGTGGCTATATAATCGTCACCGTTTTTTGCATAACTCCTAAAATTACTACTAAAATTGTGATTTTATCGCAACAGTGTAAACTACCATTAAAAACTACGCACATTTTTAATACATAATATTTAATAATATACTTTTAATATTAAAACTTTATAATAAAGTGTTAAATAAAAAACTAATGTATAAAAATTATTTAAATTAAATAAAACATCACCGATATGTTTTACCCGAACGAGCTCCATCGACAGACTGACTCCACCCACCACATGTCGCATGTATGTATAAAGACACCATACCTCCTCCCTTATTATCCCTACACAGCAAGCATTTTAACTGGCCGTCACGTGACGAATTCCCCCTCCTTTTCCCCTACTTTACCACTTCTTTCTTATCAGTTATTTAAACATCAATTACTTTATATTTCTCACTTAAACCAGCATGACATCTATGTCTTCACACAACAGCTAAACGACCCTGATAAGAAATAACTATCGATTGAGACTACGTAATGAACATCAGTTAAAAAAATTGATCATTGTTAAAATAATTTAAATAAAAATATTGTAAAAATATATTTAAAACTTTATTTAAATGCCATTGTTAAATACTGCTTAAACATCGCTTCCTTCTTAGCTATATTCGATCGATTCCCAATAAAATCAATCAGTGAATTATTAAAAGCTTTGTTGATACATATTTTTAGTATAACTACACGGACTTTACTTCCTACAGAACTTCATCGACTACACTCACCCTTCTACCAACTTAGCTAATTTTCTTTAGATTTTCCGATAAAATCAATCATTCGTATAAAAAACACGGCGTACACCATACGAACAACATCACTCCATCGAAGAAACTCACATATCATTTGATATCCATACTACTTATGCTAAACACACTACCCCTACATTCCCGCACCCGCACGACCATCCCCTCACCAATATGCAGACATAACTTTCTCTCTGCTTAGCGATTAGTTAGATATACACGACACGACAACTTGCAGCTATGCAAACAGCGTAATCAAATCTCATATCACTGGCCAGCTTCCATACAAGTACGTATTTTTCAGTTTCATACAATACTATTTTCTATTGTGTCTTAATTTTTTTACACAAATAATGTATTTTAATCGTAATAATTTTTCTCGTCAAACTCCCAAGCCAAATAAAATCTCTTAACTCCCCAAACATCACATTTAATTTACATATAATCTATAATCAACTATTCGTAAAAAAGACACTGTATTCTTTGAAAATATTTTCAGTTTTCATTTTGAAATAATCGCAGTCACGTCCATGTATTGACTAACTAAGCAACAAAAACCCTAATATAGTGTCGTCACAATGCAAACGTTGTCACTAAGGACTAGTAACAGAAGCATCATCCATGCTTCGTTTACCCAGCCACATATATTTCCAGTTTTGAAACGGAAGTCCCATGCGCCGTCATAGTCATTATCATGACGATAGTGGTAGTCATCTCTGGGGAAGATGTCGCCAACAGAGGTGAAGTTATCGAAGTGCTAATCGAAGTTGTTCAACACGAGCGTACATCCCATCATAACTTATTCACTGATGTAGCTAAAATTTTGCTCCACTGCTAACATTACCACTAGTTACAGGAAATATCGAACATATCCTGTTCAATTTTTATTTCCGAAGTGAGTTGTAGTCATAGGAATGTTACGTGACATAGAACCTTACACGACCATTTCTTATTCACCCAATTCAATAAATGTCATATAGTGGTACATTCATCGTCCTGATTTCTTTCCTGAAATGTGTGTCTTAATATGGTACGGGTTGTTTAGAATAATAGTAGTATGATTTGGTTCCTTCCAGGACAAGGAGCCTGAGTGAGGCACCCGCCCGAGTGAGGCACCACCCGCCATGTTGTGACATCACGGCCCTTACCGCCATGTTGAATGACCTTGACCTTTAAGCGTGACCTTGACCTTTAAGCGTGATCTTGACCTTTAAGCATGACCTCGACCTCGACCTTGAGTGTCAAATTACCAAAATTTTCTAAAATTTCGAAAATTTAAAAAAATTTAAAAAAATTTCAAAATTCCAAAAAAAAATCAAAAATCCCGAAAAAACATTACCTCCATCTTGTTTCCGGATGCCATCTTGTTTCCAACCACCATCTTGGGTTTTTATTCGAAACTTCCGAAAAATTTTTCGAATTCGCATTCCATTTTAACCCCACACATATTTAAAAAATAAAAAATTAATTAAAAATTTTTATTAAAAAACTATTTAATAAATAACTTTTATATGAAAATTATTTTATTGAATCAACTACCACCATGTCTTACCTAGACGAGCTCCATCGACACACTGACTCCCCACCACTTTTTACATGTATATATTAAATTTTCCCCCCTCCCCTCCACCTACCCATCAAGTATATTAATTGACTGTTAGTCACGTGATGAATTTCCCCCCTCCTTCCCCTACTTTCCTCTCTCACCGACACTCGTGCTATAACCCGCTCAAACTACTATACCCCCTCCACCCCTCTCCCAACTTTACGACCATTTTTTACCCATCGTCTAAACATTATTTCCTTTATAATTATCACTAAAACAGCACGACATCTATGTCTCCATATAATAGCTAGTCGACTGTAAGTAGTAACTACCATTGACTGAGACTACATATTGTTCAACAATTTCAAAATTATCGTTTTTTTAATATTTTAATAATAATTTCAAAACTTTATTTAAATATCATTAATGAATACTTCTTAAACATGACTTATTTCTTAGCTACATCCGATCAATTCCCAATAAAATCAATCAATCACATATTAAAACAACATTTTGATAAATATTTTTTATAATAACCACACTGACTTTATCTCCTTCAGAATTTCGTCGTCTACACTCACACTTCTACCAAATTAGCTATTTTTTTTAATTTCTGATAAAATCAATCATTTAAAAATTATATATTTCTTCTGGTCAGGTACACATGTAAGACTCTTCGACTACTTTCAATCATAGTGTACACATCTACATAGAAGAAACTGACATATAATTTCACATTCATACTACTTATGCTAAACACACGACCCCTACACCCTCGCACCTACCAACCGCCCACCAATACCCCCTCACAACTCTACCTTCACTCTCCATCACTCCTGTCAGAGCCTGTCCGAACCGATCATTACACTCTTCTACAGTACATATGCGCGGATATGACTTTCTCTCTGCTTAGCAAATAGTTACATATACACGACATCTCGCAACCATGCAAATAGCGTCATAAAATCTCATATCACTGACCTGTTTCCATAACAGATCAGCTACTTCAGTTTAATATATTACTATTTTTATTCTATATTTATCTTTATAGACCAAAAAAATATTTAAATCGTAATATTTATTCTCGTCAAACACCCAAGTTAAATAAAAACTATTGTTTCCCTAATTATAAAAATGTATGTGCATTCAATCTATAATCAACTACTTGTAAAACAAACACCGCATTCCTTGAAAATATATTCAGTCTTCACTTTAAAACATTCAAAGTCATGTCCATATATTGCCTGATTAAGCAACAAAAAACCATATTTTAGTGTTCTCATCAACTTCGTGTCGACACAATGCAAACTAAGACCTCGTAAATGAAGCATCATCCATGCTTCGTTGGCCCAGTCACATATATTACCAGTTTTGACAAGCAAGTCCCATGCGCCGTCATAGTCATTGTCATGACGGTAGTGGTAGTCATCACCGGGGAAGATGTCGCCAACAGAGGTGAAGCTACCACAGTGATAGTCGAAGTTGTTCAACACGAGCTCACATCACATCATAACTTATTCACTGATGTAGATAAAATTCTGATTCACTTCTACCATTACCACTAGTTACAGGAAATATCAAACGTATCTTGTTCTATTTTTATTTCTGAAGTGAGTTGTGGTCACAGGTAAGTTACGTCGCATATAACCTGACACAAACATCTTTTATTCATACAATTTAATAAATATCATACAGTGGCACGTGCTTCGTCCTGTTCGCTTTCCTACAATGTGTGTCATAATACGGTACCGGTTTAGTGTAATATCACTCCAACCGTACTTTTTTTTTCTTAACTCAGTGATTTTCCCAATCTTCTCAAGATTATCGAACCTAATTTTCTTTCATACTATGATGAAATGTACGTTAGTCCTTGCTGATTTCGTTTTAATATAATGTCTTCAGACTACCTCAGAAAGCCAACCACTTCAGTACTATTACATTTTCATTACAAATATCTGTAATATGTACAACCGTAAATGCTTTAGCTTCTCAACTTTTAATATGTTCGTTGTAATCATCTCGTCATATTCTTAATCGACTGATAGACGTATTAATACAACTGAACTCGCGCCTGAAGTTCTAACAACCATAGTATGAAATAAACCAAACAGTTCTTATTCATACATGTTTTTCGTCTCATACCACCTACCATACCATGTCAACATGTACTGTAAATCATATCACAGAATCAACAAGGGTATCTTGAAGTCATTGAAAAATATTCCGGGCTGTTCACATACGAAACTGAAGTTAATGATGGCTTCACCATTAACAAATCATTCGTAGTAGGTTAAATTTTCTCCTAAGTTAATTCCATCATCAAATTTTGTTACTTTCCAGGGAGAATATCGTGACCTGTACTCATATGCTATACGTACATACAGTCTATAGTTCTAACATCAATATGCAGTACGACACTGGTTTGTATTACTTTTACTTATTCCTTGTCTCCATACAGCTTATCCACACGCAAATGTCTTGTAGCACATGTTGCACTAGTGTCTAGAAGGTGTTGACGTCGATTCTCACAAAGTTAAACAGTAACTACGTAACGGTTACAATTTCCTTAAATGTCGAGTTATACCGACAGAGAAGATACCTTATCAAATACTAACCCGTATACCGTTTCTAGTTGCTGCTTTGTCCAGTCCAGATATCCTAGTTTTCTCACTGGTAAATACTATGAATAATACTTTAATTTCATCCAACTTCACGCACACATACTGATATTTTTCCATAAATACATGTCTGCAGTAAGAACACACACGAATATTTTCCATCTTCCCTGGAGGTGATGTTTCTTCTTCACTATTCAAATATCACCTCTCCCGACTACTGCTATTCGTACACTTACTTCAGTTATTAATGTAAGTTTTTTCCTTTTATCTTGTATCCAGTCTTGCAAACATGATTGTTATCAAATTTCATGTTTTTATTTTCAAGTGTATACACACACACACACACACACACACACATATATATATATATATATATATATATATATATATATATATATATATATATTTCATAATTTTGCTAGCACAAAAAATATCGTTTGATAGATAAAGAAAAGCAACCATTTTGTAGTTCATGTCTTGACTCTGTTTTTTGCCTCGTCATGCAAACCAAGAAACCAAATTTTTCTCATCTTAAATTACGTCTACGTTTTACTTTATGATGATATATCTCGCCACTTACCGAAGGACATATCTGTAGAAGGTTACGGTACAGCCAGCAGCTTGTAACATTCTTCGGATGGTAAGATTCCATTACATAGAGTTATAATCATTCAGCGTGGAAGATCTCGTTGAGTATAGACGGATATTTTTCACCATCAACATGCATCATATACGGAGCGAAACGTGTATGTAAAATACATTATACTATTAAGCGTGAGTAAATATTGTGTGTAAAGCTGCAGGTATTTTCTTCATTCACTTTTATACATAGTATGTAAATTTTAAACCAATTTTATTATTTCATATCTTTAAGAGTTTCTTCAATATGTAGTACAGTTCTAATATATCTTTATTTCCTTTCAAGTTCCTATCTCACAGTCAGACTAAAGGTCCGCGCACACCAAGGCGAACGCGAACGCGAACACGAACACGAACACGAACACGAACGCGGACGCGAATAAGCAAACATGTGGAAGTAAACGTATTGACACACACCGGGAAGCGGACAGTTCGCGCGGACTGGCATCCTGTGCGAACAGGTTGAGCGAACTGCGAACAGATCGCGCATGTCGAGTTGTTTGCTCAGTTCGCAAGCAACCATCGTAGTAGACGAGCGTCCGTGTAGTAGCAATGAATGCAGTAATAATAGAACGTCTCATAGAAGCAGTTCGAGGAAGTGAAGTGCTATACAATATGAAATTGGAGGGATACAAAAACAGTAATCCCACGAATAAGAAATGGGATGAGATAGGCGCTATACTGGGAATGACAGGTAACATACATTAACATTGTTTGCCATATTATTTAAGAAAATGAGCACAGAACTTATGCATGCTATTATATCTTTTGTATACACAATGTTGCACTCCATGGATTATTCACGAGACGTCATTCTGTGTTGGCATGCGGCATATGTACATTCAGGCCATGTTGTTAAAAGAATCGTCCTACGGTCCCTCTTTCATAATTTTTATTAAACATGTTAATCTGTGTTACAATGTGTAACAAACCTGTCACGTATCTCAAATGCAATGTTAGCTGGTCTTCCATACCACATATTAACATTCTGAAACGGTTGTACAAGTGTGTGATCTGGTTCGGAAAGACTTTCAAAGTCTTGTGCTGGAGTCTTTGATTTCACGTAGTTATGAAGCACACAAGCTGTTTTAACAATGAACGTTGCTGAGTCAACCTTAACTTCTAATGGCCTTAAGAAAACTCTCCACTTCTGCACCAAAATGCCAAACGCATTTTCTACTGTGCGTCTAGCACGACACAACCTCTTGTTATAGTTTTCTTTGTGTACATCGTTTCTAGAGTACCGATAAGGGAATGGCCGCATTAAGTGTGGACAAAAAGGAAACGCCTCATCACCTACCAGGACGCATGGCGTATGCTCATTTTTTTCACTCAGTGGTCTGCTTCGTGGAACGTTTAAAGTACCATTATTGAGTCTTTGGCAGAGAGGTGAGGCCTCGAAAATTCCACCATCACTTTTTTTCCCATACCCTCCAACATCAATGCATGTAAATTTACACTCGTGATCAGCAACAGCCAAAAGCACAATCGAATATGTTTTCAAATAATTGAAATATGTGGAACCACTGTTGTTTGGGCGTTTTACTCGTACAGGTTTTCCATCAATGTTCCCCATACAGTTTGGAAACTGCCACTTGTCTTTGAATCCAACGACATGGCGTTCGCAGATTTCTGCTGTTGGTTCCGGAAGATACTGAGGTTGCAGCTGTTTCCAAATGGCGTCACACACATCTGTGACTATTCCACTGACTGTGGAATAACCCATGTGATAGTTATTTCAAATGGTTTTGAATGTATCTCCCGTGGCTAGGAACCTGAAATACAAAACAGACAATACACAAATGGCACGTATACAGTATGTCCCGAGAAGAAAGATCAATATTCTAGGATGTGATAGTACTGGTAATTATGATGAAACATATCCATATGAACAAGGGTTCGTTATGCGACGGTTGTCGTGGATAACGTCATCTGGGGTTACTTGGACATATGGGGTAACTTGGGACATTTAGAAATCAATTTTTATTTCCTACATAGTAAAGTAAAACTTAAAATTAAACTGGTTATTTTAACTCACAATTATTGGTAAAGTGCCAAACATGTGTGTCTTTTTTCTTGCAGATGCCACATGAGATAAAAAAATTTCTAAAAAATTTGTCCCAAGTTACCCTACATGTCCCAAGAAACCACAAATGACGTTAAACCATGTTTAAACACAAACATCTTAATACAAATTATTTACTTGTATGTTCTCATTGCAGTAAAAGAGCCGTGTATGGTATTCATTATGGATTGTAATCACTTAACCACTGAATAGAGAAACACAAACACAATTAAAAGGATAACATAAATTAAAAGGTTACCAATGTTTACTATATGTAATATTTAGGTTTATTACACGGCTATCTCAGTAACCATCACATATCGACCCCATGTTCATTGGAACGTTTTTGATCACAATGACCAGTGCTACCATGTCCCAAAATATTGCTCGTGCCTCCCGGGACATCCTTCATAATGTAGTATACGAGTTGTAATTAGGATTTGAGCGTGGGGATTCCTGTCCATTGCAGGTGAAGATGTGAAGAAGAAGTGGAAGGGTCTACGAGATAGCTATGGAAAACCTCTACGACCCATAAAAACAACATCTGGCCAAGCTGCAAATGTACTTCACAGTTTCAAGTCATGGCCGTGGGCAAGTCAGATGACGTTTCTGAAACCTCACCTAGAGTTGGCGTCTACAGAAACCAACATTTCCTCAGGTGATCCAGAACAGGAGGAAGATGAAGCACGGGGCAGTCATGAAGAATTGCACAATACATCCACCCAAGTGCAAGATGAAGTGTCGTTCAGTGAAGACAGTAATGATACTTAAAGAATGAATGTGCGCAAGAGAAAAGCAGTAAACCCAACACAAAGTGTTTCAAATACTGATAAAGTAATTCCTTTTCTGCAAAACAGAAAACCACAGGGCCATGATGATGTAGATCTATTATTCCTTAGCTTAGCAAAAAGAGTAAAAAAATTCTCACCTGAAAGGATTATTGTTGTAAAATCTCGGTTAGCCCAGTATGTAATGGAGCAAGAATTAGCCCATCTGCGGGAGGAAGACGAAACACTGTCTTCTTCTAGACTAACTCCGTCTCCCGCACAATCAACATCAAGTAACACCACCATCTCCAAAGACAGCTCAAACGCTCCGATAGATGCTGTTGGTTACGGAGTATCACAACAAATTACAGATATTTCGGACAGCTCTGTATTGGGTTCTTATCCAATACATCCCAATGTGCGTCCCTTAGCATCTAATGACACTATGACATTCACAACAATGGGATTAGTCTATGACTTTGTTGTACCGTTTCTGCGCTAGTTTTGTGATACACACTACAAGATAACATATATTTACGGACTGTCAGAAATGATAGTATATGTTTTGTTTGTACACGTTTACTTACAGCTGTAATTTGAATTTACTTTATGGTTTTCTCTAGCATATACTTGCACTTGTTGTAAATAAGGTTATATGTTTGTGTTATCTGGAAATAAATAAATGTTAGTTCAAGCAGAATCCACCATCAATTATTTAGTGTGCAGTCCTTCTGTATATGCTATTCATTATAAATAAATAACCTATTATACAAGGCAAGATACTATTTTACCTCAAAGCCACTGCAAGGCGTTGTCTAGGATCAATACTCGGCCTGTAGTTTGTGTTTTCTTTCGTAATCATGTCTTTTATCATCTCAAACAGTTCATCAAAGCAATAAATACTCATTCGGAATGCTATGTAAAATCTTTCTTCATCACATCTCAACTGATGAAATAGGTTATTAAAATCTCCTTTCACTTCTCTAGACATATTGATTTCATGAGCCCATAGTCTTCTGAGTTTGTTCCTGTTTAAATAAATGTCACATTATAAGGAATATACTAACTATACATACATTATACAGATTAGGCCTACTACCGGCATAGAGTTACGTTCACACAACAGTTTCATATACATACAACACAACTCTGTAGATTCACTACACAGGGACTTAATTTTTCTTTATACTGTAAGTGTATTCTTCACACCAAGCTCATCGTTGCACGTTTATATTTTTAGTCTATCTGTTATAACTATTTGTGTAACCTACCTTTCTGTTTGATCATCATCGTCGATGGCTACAGCTATAAGGAGACATTCCTCTTCATATCGACAGACTTCCATAGTGCAAGACCTTCACTCCACAATTTCCGCACACTGTCTGTCCGCGTCAGTGTGTGCCAAGCTGTCCGTTAACATTTCGCGTCCACGTTCGTGTTCGTGTTCGCGTTCGCGTTCGCGTTCGCCTTGGTGTGCGCGGGCCTTAAACCTAATCATTCTTCCAGCGCTAAAGACTTCGATGTTGGTCGCTGACCGAAATCTCTCTCTCACCCTAACCATTCTTAACGATTCCATACGTAAAAAAATATATAAACCTACTTACACTAACCAAAAATGTATAACTAATATACAGAACAGATATTTCTACTTTACTCGTCTTAACTACACACGACCCCTCCTTTCTAGTCAACACATCATAGTCAGACAAAAACCCAATTTTCATGAAACTAATTACAGTACAACAAAAAACGTAAAAAGATTCGTCAGTATTTTTTTCTATTTAAACTTAACTATGATTAATTTTTACCTTGCTCATTAATATCAGAGTCCATCATATTTCTAAACACCATGAATTACAAAAGTGCTTCCAAAATACGATTATTTTATGTAATTTAATTTGTCAAGGTAAAAAAAAAATTGCGAAAAAATAATATTTTTAAAAGAGAGTAACACGTATATTTGATTATTTTCAGTAACATCTCAATTAAAAAAAATAATTCAGATCGAGCAAATTAAAATACATTTACTACAATCGTGTGGAGACTGCTGGGAGTGTGTGTGTTAGAGAGACAGAGAGAGAGAGAGAGAGAGAGAGGGAGAGACAGAGACAGAGACTGATCACACTACACCTATGGCCGGTAAGGTGTCAGGTGGGCTTAGGAAGGGAGGGGTGGTACGGGCGGGCGTGAACGTATCGACTCGAGACACTCGCCAGATCTCCGGCCAGCTATATATCTGTAGTGAAGAATATTAAAACGTATAACTTTGTGACTTTAAAAGTCTATATTTTGCAAACGGCTGCTTGGATTTGAAGAACGCATACACTGTTGAACTCATTTTCAAATTCTGAACAAGTAGCGTGTGTTTTTTTCTGATGCATCCACTGAGGTTCGAACCAATATCCCTCTTGGTAAAAATCATGTTTAATATAGTGAAAAAATTAAGCTTAACATGACTCATGGTCGGGCACATACGATAAACTGATCAAAGCTTTCTGCCCCGTCCCATATGTTGGGCTCAGTCTTTTGCCAAATCTAGAAATCCAAACTACTCTTTCTAGCTAACTTGTCTTCAAATTCAACAAAAGTCTTGTCTGTGTTAAGACGATCATCGCACACTTAGACCACTGATACGAAACCGTTATATTTCATATAGCATAAGACATTTTCATCCTGCGAAGTCTTTTATTAAGGCTAAATGTCCCCATTTTAAATCAGAATGCCACCACGAGGCAGCACCAAAATGAGCAAATTCTCTACAGAAATAACTCGGCAACCCATGAACTGATTTTAATGAGGGAAACGGCATTTTACATCCTAATAACATACTAATTTAGGTAATTACTTTGCATGCCATTAAAATTATCCGATATAGAAATGTTTTAAAAATAATGTCTAAAACGCAATGTTTTTCAAAAGTCGCCTTACAGGAACATGGCCGTAAGTTAGACGAATTTAACGCAATGTACAGATTTTGAATAGGTCAAATACTTTTGTCGGAAACAGAAAAATAATATATTAACATGTAAGGTGTCGCGATACAGTATTCACGCCCCCACCCCATTTTTTACCTTCGTGTAAATAACAGTTTTAATGCGACAGTTGGCCTCTGGTGTGCTTCCAAGGTCAAAAGTTTGCTTCCCATCTTTCTCTTGTAATGATATATAGTACTGTTTTAAAATACGTAAGGCTGGGTGTTACATTTGTATGAGAGCTTGGTAATTACAGACAGAAACACTCAACAACTAAACCAACTATGCTACCGTTATTCATACACGGTTGTTAGTAAGTATCATCCAAGCTTTCGCCTGGTGGTAACTCAGGAAACCGTGGAAAATACGAAGCCATATGCGTTTCGTTTTCTACAGTGGTAGCGTCACTACTCCTCCGGGCTATTATTTAGGTTTCAACTTTGTTTCTGACTCGCAGGAATAAATGTTTGTCTTGCAGATGCTAGTTACCTTTTGTGTGTATGCGTAATGTCATAAATCGGTGTAGATATTGCAGATGAAATTATTATGTGACCGAATTCGTTTATTTTAAGAAATGATACACTATGTCAATTTATGAGTTGCATTTTGCTTGGGATGAACACACGCAAACTGGGGGTTTTCAAATATTACTGAACATAATATATGTCTATAGTCATTACAGGCACCGTTTTGTGGCGTCTTATGAATGTAGCTCATAAAAGTCGGACTGAAATTTATTTAATTGTTGAGGAACACCAAACTCCAAAGAAATCGGGGGGTCCTGTAGTCCTTCCCCGGGAAATTTTGGGGTTTCAAGGATCAAGATGGGGTTATTTTAACATTTCTCATTCCTAAAATATACTCTGGTTAAAAAAATCTCTTTTTTAGAAAATTATTTGAGTGAACAGATTTACAAAAAAAAAAACAATTTACCTCATGTACACACAACAAAATAATGCATTTAAATACCAGGAGAAACCTGAATGTTAAACTTACAAGCTGCAGTAGCAGTAAGAATGTTCCACACAACATAAAAAATTAACTAAAAAAAACTTTTATTCGAATTTATTGGTTTGTGGACATACGCCATTGCTCATGTTTTGTTGACCAAACTTGTATTGAAAAACAAAGTGACAAAATACAAAAAACACAGAAAACGCAAGAAAAAAGAATCACAGACGAAGTTCGTCTGGGATTGTGTTTTCTTGCGTTTTCTTACTATAACAGTACACAAATGTTGTGCATTATTTGATAAACGATTGGTTCATTGTTTCAGAAGACTGCTTTCTCCTCCCATTCACTTTTGCTACACAGACAGCAGCAAAAATAATACCGACATTGATAATACGATGTATATATGAAGTTACAAAGTATTTGTGTGAGTGTGTGTATGTGGAGGGGGGTTCGCGACATGTGTATTTACGTAAAATTATTTATATTGATTAATAAAATTTTTATGTCCTTCATTACATGTATAATATAATCATCTTCCTCCGGTTTGAAGATTTCGCTGGCTTTGTTTTACCTAGTAGTTTGAATGTACAAATACGCGTTTCATTTTTCCTAATTTCCATTCTAACTCCAAGAGAAACATTATCAGGGAATACATAAGTATAGGTATCAGAAGGGGTCCTTTTTTTGTCATGAAGTACGTAACTATTTGATTTAGTCCGCCTAATATATACCGCTCTTGTGCACCATCCCTCAGACACAACAAATTTCCAGGGCCAATTTATTATTAATAATATTATTTGACTTAATTTACATTTATAACAATATGTGGAGAAATGCAGTCCGTATATTACCACGTCTGTATGAATGTTTCATGCTAGAATACCAGAACTACCAGAATACATTGTTCCTACACCTGTAATTTACCTATTCTGTTTATGAAATACTTCATTGTCGTAACTGATACGCACAGACATGAAATTGATCTGAAGTTGGTTCTACGGCACTGTAGGCAAAAGTCTTGGATGCCGGTGAGCATAAATTGTGTTAGTGTAGGGGTGGGGTAAATGGGAGAACCCCGATAAAACCCGCCCATCGGCGACATCGTAAAGCATGATTTACCTGGCCGGGGCACCGACTAAATTGTATTACAGACGCGAAATGACGTGACGGCTCGTTTGATATTGGCGAACTTCGCCGCTCATTGGTTTCCCGAGACCATTGATGCCAACCCTGCGTCTGTTTGGCTCCAGCATGTTACGACAGGTTTCCTATTGACCTGGCTGCCGATAATCAGAGCAGCTGCCTCATGTTGATTGGCAGTAGGTGTTTCCGCCATGTTGCTGGCCAGGGAAGCCATTATTCTGGGTGTGTGACTGAGTTCGCTGGCCTACCGGCTATTTCACTTCTGTATTCCTAAATATTCTGTAGCCGGGGATTGAACCCGGGTCGCCTTGTTGGAAGGCGAACGATCTAACCGCTCAGACACCGCGGCCCACTAATAACATTGATCGCGAAATATTTTTCCCCATATATTTACAAATATATCAACCTCAACATTGTATTACATACCTCTTAGTGCCAAATTCTATATGTTCGCTAGGAAGCATTCGGAAATCTGAATCGCATTGGGCAGTTACAGTGATTGACTCGATTAGTGAGAGTTTCTGCCAGCCATTTTCTCTTTGTGGTGTTGATATAACCAAGGCTTGTTTCCTGCAATTAGCAAATTAAATAAATAACTAAAAAATTGCTACATTAGGTACCTATATATCTAAAAAGTGAGGTAAGAGGTTTTTACGGCCCTAGGTGTATATATATATATACATAAGACTGCTCAACCTGAGTACAAGAAACGTTAGTATATTAGTTGCTTTTCCGAAAACGTCTTCCCCACATCAGGTTTTCTTCTTTTGTAGGACAGACGTAGTACACTTTTCCCTTTCACAGAGAATCTGTGTGTATTTTCCATTCCGGCGCATAATAAATATACCTAATACATCATTAATTTTATAACTAACTGTAAACGCACATATCATATATCTCTGTTATGAATAAGGAGGAGCATTCAGTTTCTTGTTCAGCTAACTATAAACGACGATACAAATGGCAAGGACATCCATATCTTGTATGTGGATACTGCCTCTTGTTGTGCTGCCGTCTATGCATTTACTGGTGGGTGGCACCAATAGCTGTACATACAGTAAATAAAACCTAAACAAGATGTAGAATTACGGCAGCACTCTCATTGGCGTGTTGAACATGGATGCGGTTGCTAGCTCAGACTGAAGTTGATACGTGGTGGATAGCTGCCAGAAGGATTTGGAGGGGTGGGGGGAGGGGGCAGAGGATGTGTGTTATCCTGTTTCAATTGCTGCGGCCTTAAAAATATAGTGATGAAGGATTTTATACCGCTTTCTCCGCCTTTCTCACAAACCCAGTCGTCGCATGACTTATCACATACAGAGGCTAGCAGACATACGCGTGTGCAACTTGACCAGTGTTATTCTTAACTTCTCTTTACAATCCTATAAAATTTTACTTCACATGTAATTTAGTGATAAATCGTACTATCGTCCTATTAGTCAAGTTTTATTGTTGTTTTGCACTAATTTTGAAATTTTTTTACTTCTCTTCATTGGCAAAAAAATATCAATTTACATAATCCGTATTTCGCGTCGTATGATCGAAATAGTACACACATATTGATTTTTACGATTCATCACTTCAGTTACTCGTTAACGTACCATTTTGTCTTGGTGCTTTTAGAAAATGTTTAAATACTTCAATACGATTTATATTCCCGTGTATAGTGAACCAAAATTTACCGCAAGCACGCACGTGACAGATCTAACATGCCAATATATATTGCGGAGAGTTCAAACACCAGTGAATCATTTGTACAGTGTGAGTTAGATAAGTAATACGCGCATGACAGTGTAAAAGAACATATCCAGTCACCGGACAGGCATACAGGCTGCAAACATAGTCAAGTGGCTATAGAACTTCTTACCGCCCGAACACAGACGTACTGGCATGCAAATCTGTACTCGTCTGTCAGTATTACCACAACAAAAATTTCCGCATAATTTTATGTCTGTAATACAATTGAGGTACCGAGAAACTAGTCTTGTTTGTAATTTTATTCCGTTGGTCCAGAGCAATCGTAATCTATCCTGTGTTTTTATTTCATTGGTATTTTACGTCCAATCGATAGCTCAAGTAATTAGACATGGTTGTACGTATATTTTGTTTACAAACTAACTAACCTAATAACTCAGATGCCTACCCAGGACTCAAAACCACAACATTTCATGCCGAAATCCGGCGTGCGAACCGACTGCGCTACAGTTGCTCAGCCATCAGATGTAATTCGCATGAATATTATAAGAGCCTTGAACACTTGGATAACGTCTAAAATCACCAGGAATCCTAATACAAAACTGACTACACTAGCAGACACTGAGGATAAAGAAGCCGGCGCGGAACGGCTGATAGATGAGAGCTCTGGCGGGCTCATCCGCGGCCGGCCTTGGTCGTGCTTGACCCAGTATAGTGAATATCTTATTTGTCTGTTTCTGTCAAAACTATTTGACTTATTCAAATTCTGTGAACTTGGTTGAATTGGTCTAACTAATGGCCGTGTTCCTCTAAGGCGAGTTTTAAAAATAAACAGGTTTTTGAAATTATATCTTCAAAAATTACTGTATTGGATAATTTAAACGTCATGCAACCAAATTACCTAAATTAATATGGTATTACGATGTACAATGCCGTTTGCCGACTTAAAATCCGTCCAAAGGTTATGAAGTTATTTATGTAGAACTTTTGATCCCGAAAGTGCTGCCATCACTCGGCAGAGATTCACACTATACACGGGGGAAATTTAGCCTTAATCACAAGTTCAACACTTTTGTTTTTATCTTACCTTCTACTTTACAAATATCATTGTTATTAATAATTATTTTTATTACCTACATATTCGCCTTTAACCTTTGTTTCGTTTTTGGACATGGCAAACAATAAAAAAATACGAAGCTTTAAAGAACACATCTATAATTAAGCCTCTGCTTTAAATCATGTCGAACTAACATACCTTCCATGCAGTTATCGGTACACATAGCCACAATACTTATATATAGATTCGTCTTCAATCTTTTATGTAACCGCATCTAGACTATCAATCAAATATTGCTTACTATATATCCTAACGTAAAGCGCTACTTAGCACCATAACCCAGCGACACTTGTAATATTCGTTTTATACACTACCTACTAAATGATCAAGATAGGTCAAAGCTACAATCAGCTTATCATTTTAGATTTGTATGCATCAAAACAACCATACTTCTTAAAGCATTTTATCAACCATACTTAACATACACTTCAATATTATCTCAACATTTATTAACAAACCGAGGCAGGTAACACAGTGAACTATTCGCTACTTTACGTTAAGTAAATATCATCACATGTTTCCAATGTTAAATCGGATAACCATACCACACGAATATATAAACTGAACCTTTCAATCATATAACTTAACACAACCAAAAGCCGCCCCTCTTATACCAAATATCAATAACTGGCACATGCTACATACGGTATCATCTCCAGTACATTCATGTCAGTCAAAACATAGCCGATATTAATTCTTCGCTAAACATTTTCAAGATGTACAAACCTATTTTATTCTCATCCATAAAAAAACTCAATTTTCATCTAGACCAACTCACCTTCATTACTCATTTGTACTACACCAGACATATTACTCAGGCAATACACACACAACTCCATTGGAAAATACTATTAAAACACATGTAAAAGTCAATGAAATATATATCAAACCAAATCAATCTCCATGTAACATTTTATCATTTATTTCCGAAGTCACATAATTACTATGGACGTATCCAATTTTTGTACCTGAATTCCTGTCATGACTAGACAAACACACTTAATGTATATCACTTGGTTTTAATAAATAACGGTCATAATCATTTTCCATAATACTGTACATTCCATGACTTAGAATCATTACACTAAGTAAAATCCGATTCTGTCAAGGCACTCAATCGTAAAGTAACGGTATAGTAACGAACATATAATATATTCTGAAGGTTCGATCAGTCACTTATGTCAGTTAAGGTACACAAATAATTCTTGCTCGTGCATATAGACATTATCTCCTGTTGCTACCGTCCTGAAAGAAACTATCATACATAAATACTCGGATAATATCGAATTATACATACCATACTATATTATAAAAGAAATACATGTTATTTATTGAATCTAACATTTTAGTAAACATACTAGTATATACGCATACTTTACCTAGATGCTCAAAACTTATCTTCAAAGATATTATTTTCTAAAATTAATATCTTCTGCCATCGACCTTTGTAACATAGCATTTTGTCCAATGTTACAGAAGATTATAAATTTCAATTTATTTGTCAATTAACCTTGGTATTTACTATTCTATGACCATAGTTACCACGTGCCAGGAAGAATGTAAGTTTTAATTGTCTATGTGTTGAATGTATAAGGAATTATGGTTTTGAAACTTTAATGACTTCTACAGCTTTTATATCTATGCTAGGAATATTTTGTTTTGTATCACGGATTACAACCCGATCTGATCATATTGGTGAACACACCCGGGGTAAGCTACGAGGAAAATATTGAATGGAATGGGTGTTGCGACGATAAAACAAGAGAAGTAGTTTTGTTGAAGAACGATTGAGAACATTTTATGGAAAAAAGGAACGTTCCCATCCACGATGCCAAACAGACGTATAGTCAAGAAGACCTGACGATTTTTTCGACGAGACGCTAAAGTGTTCATACGCGTCGTCAGAAAGGTCTCACTTTACTTCTACGACTAATACCAGGAGAATTTCATTGGAAATTATACACGATGTCAACGCCGAAGAAGGACGTTCCAGGAAATTGTAAAGAAGAGCCCGTGGATCAGGCCATTCCATAGTCCACTTCGTGTTCGTTGCTGTCCAGGTCTCCGAGGTCTACGGTTCGACGGGTCCACTATTCGATGAACGAGAGGAACGAGAGCTTCATCGGAGGGCGAAGAGGTCGCGATCGTCTTACGAGCACAAGGAGTACGTGGTCGCCGCCCCAGGACGAGAAGGATGTGGTCGAATGAGTATCGAGGGATGATCTAGAGACAACCGTCCAGACCTACTACAAGACATCCTCGATAAGACCCACCCAAACTACGCCGTCGTGTCAAGCTCCCGAAATTTTGTTGATTAGACAGAACGACATCAAAATTTTTCTTATATCTCAACGGGTGCGATTCACTTCAAATGAACAAAACCTAAGACCGACCTGAGTTTTCTAAATTTGAGCTAGCAATGAGTTTAAGAAGTTTATAAGTTGTTCCGGGAACAAACAGGAAAATGGAAACATCTAGAACACAGGAAACCAAGTAGAACCCGGGTTTGTAAGATAATTGATGGTCAGGTTCGTACCCGAGTTAATCACCTAGGTCACGGTAGAAACACATCATTTTGAAAATTCATACACTATCATAATTTCTGCTTATTTATTTATCTAGTTGCATGACTTGTCTGTAGAAGTAATTATTTTTCCTATCATATTAATTCTGTTTAAATATATTTCTTATGACTTCTACAGACGCTTGGTTTCCATTTGGTCAGTAGCTCTAGTAATAGAGATATTGGTTGGTTTTTCCTATATAAGCTCATCCTTTATTAAAGTGAAAGAAAAGGTTTCACAATATTTTTTCTTTACACCATACAGACTTTTATTATTCTCAGACACACACACATGCTTCAACAGAGCAATTTATCACATGATCACGCACACGCACACACACACAAAACAGTGTATGTTCGTACTTGATATCAACTCTATGCGCGCACCCACTCACATTATAAGTAATTAAGAAATACTATTCCAGCAATGAAAAACGTCCCTGTTACTATCTAATCCAAATTGCTATTACAGGTATACAGTTCTACTAAACCACATTGAAATGGCACATTACCAACCAAAAATAAAATAGCTAATCCCTTCCCTTTATACCATCATATCTCTTTACCTTATTCCCATGACAGCTACCATACAATTAAGTTAGTGCTAATTCTTAATATTTCATAAAAACTCTCACTCATATTGCACCATACATACAGCACTCCAGACCACGCAGCCCTAATGATTTTCGGAAAATTCTTTACGAAATTCATTCTTCTTTATAGAATAGGTATAAACCAAGCTAAATATTTCTGTGATTATAACTTACAGCAAGACATCATTTGTTTATTTGAGTCGTTACTTTCGAGAGCGAGCATGTAGCTTCCTAAAAAAACTAAATCTTGCCAGATGCTCTCATATATGGTGCTCTGTGACGAAAGTTATCTGCACCATTTCATTTCATAACTATGTAGATTTCATAACTATGCAGATTTCATTTGTTTCCAGCACTCGCACATCAAGATAATGTAAACTAAAAAAAATAACTTTGTCCATCTATCATTTACATTTAAGTGGAGAAATATTTTAGGTACACTCATTGTACCGGTACTCTTATTACTTATCACTAGAAAAATCATGGAGGACTCTATCATAAGAACCAACTCTAAGACCAAGAAGAAGAAAAAATAAAATTAGTTAGTAACCACTTCCTTTGTCAAACCTAAAGTTTAAAATGTATACATTTTGTAATATATTGATTTTAATAAACCAGTTGCATTCATAATTACCAGTAAAAGTTTCGTTATTTTAAACATTCTAAATCGAGTCTCACGTTACTTCTTCTTAACACTGCTTTCTTGACATTTTCGTATTTATGTTATAATCCCATCATGTACAGTGTAGTCTTATGCAAAACGAGTTTTCACGTCTGTTTAGTTCAACTAAATCTTACTTTTTTTTCTACATAAAACACTCTAGTGTCATAGGTTTTATCCAGAATAATTAAATATTATATGAGAAAACAAATTATCAATCCAGGAGTCTATTGACCGGTACGTTACGATTTTATTTCAGTCCTGAAGAAAACATACAAAATTATCGTATCTCAATAATATTATTCTACAATCACCTATGTTGTAGTTATTTTTGAAGTATAGTTTCTGACGTGAATGTTTAATCCATGTTTATTCGCGTATACAGCACTACAGTTATAACATGAGTAAGTTTTGTAGGCGATACCGAACTTGCAGTTGCTTTCTTCGTGTATGCGTAGAGCACATATTCGAGAGAACAGTTTACCGCAGTACTTGCATTCACACCTCGATGAACGAGAAACCTTTTCTTTGCACGTTTTCCTGTGTTTAGTCAAGATATCATTGCGAGTAATCACTTCATCACAGTTATCACACAGGCAAGTCTTGTACGATACACTAAACACACAGTGAATTTGTTCATGGCGACGAGCATTCGAGTGTGTACTTAATGAATTCCACAGTAGCAACACTGTTTCAAAGAAGTATGTACATGATTTCCAGAGAACACTTCCGGCTGAATGGTAGCCACTGACACAGATGTCAAATCTTCGATCTCCGATGCCATCTTCTTAACTTTAGAGTTTTACATATTACGTACCTATTAATGAAGATGTCGATCTGCTTTTCAGCTCGTCTATCGACTATCTGATCTCCTTTTTTTTACATAATCAGTGCTTAAATACCACCAATCATTCTATGCAAGCTACTTCGATTATTCACATGTACCGAGCTAGAAGCTGGATAGCAATGATGCTGATGTCGTTAACAGCACGGGTGATATGCTGTAATCATATAATAATTCTGCTAGTCGTCGTTAGGGGCTTGCGGTGGTCGAGGGTTCAGATCTCTCGCCTCCCACCAAGTCCATCAGCGTTTGGTCCCGGGATTTTCACATGCATACATCGTGCCGGACGAAGCAGTTGATCGGCGGGTTTTCTCGGAGATCTCCCGTTTTCCCTACCCTTTCATTCCAACGTTGCTTAATACACGACGTTGAGCTTTGAGCAAAGTCTCTCATTTACTCACTAGTCACCGTTTATCATGATAAGTCATCGTTTCTTCGTCAATATTATATCAAATCAACCTGTAGTAGTGTAAGATTACATTTTCTTTATTAGACGAGATACCTTAAATCCCATTAAAATATGATGTCATCAAGAGTTAGCTACATCTTGTAAGCTGCTCTAACTCACATACGTAAAAAGTAAATAATCATGGAGTACAGTCGAGTATAGCTGTATCCTGCTGTAGGCATGTTGATATCGTATCACATAAACTGTTCTGCGAACATAGGACGGCTAGTCACTTTGTATGGTTACGAGAGCTCGGTTTCGTTTGTAGAAAGCTGCTGATGATTTGAGTTGTTTAATTGTCACTAAACATTCCATAAAAAAACTCGGCTGCGCAAGTTAAGAATTTTTCGTAAGTCCTTTTTGATATGTAGTACCATATTGCTACCCTGTAGTCTCTAAAACGCTCAATGTACGGTACTAGGATACATTTATTGTTTTTATTACAGTCCTGAGCACACATATCCCTTTATATGCTCAAAATATTCTACCAGTCATAATCTAATCAGAGTTCGGTTCGTGCTGACCTAAAATAAGCAGGTAAAACTACTCTCAGCTAAATCTCACATGTGTACACTAGAAAGTAACAAAGTGATGTACACATATATATATCTTGTTACATTCACAACTAAGTACACTTGTCATACGCGATTGTCCCAGTAGTTCAGTTTGGAATTTGACCTAACGGCCTGGGTTCGAACCCCTGTCAAGACTGAATTACTGTCTCATCTTCGTCCAACCGGTAGATTTTTTCCATCTTACAAAAAAGAGAGAAAAATCTATAGCATGTATCACACATTTAAAACTACAATCACAATCTACTTTAGAAGCTGCCCTACTGATGGCATCAGCTATGAGCATTTATTTTCCAGGAACAAACTGCAATTCAATAACATACATTGAAAGCCTTAATCTGATTTTTTGCAATCTAACTGACTGAATTTGATGAATAAGTTTTTTCGTTATTGAAATTAATGGCTGATGATCAGTTTGGACAACTATTTTCCGTAAATACACACATTTATGAAACTTTTTACATGCAAACAATATAGCTAAAAATTCTTTATCAATTTGTCTATACCTCTGCTCACATTCAGGTAGATTTTTATATGCATAATGTACTGGTTTGTTATTTTGCAACAAAAGTGATCAAATAGCGGACTTACTACTATGTCTGGACAACAATAGAAACATGTTGCTAAAACTGGTACTGATGTAATTTTTTTTAATGTTCTTATGCTTTCTCCATGAACATTTTCAATCCAACTAAAAACTGAGTTTTTCTTCAACCTCAGCCTTAGTGGAGTTGTTTCATCTGAATAATTTGGAATATAACTTCCTAAATAATTTGTCATTCTTAAAAACCTATGCAAACTCCCTTTTTATCACTAGGTACATCATATTCTACAGTTGCACGAATGTTTTCTTCGTCTGGCTCAACCGAGCCATTTCCAAAAACATGCCCTGAGTATTTAACTTTTGGCAACACTTATTGAAATTTACATATATTTAACCTTACATTTATCTCTCTACCAGGCTGTAAAATTTTCCCTAAAATCTTATCATGTTTCTCTTTGTGTTACCGCATGAACTAAGATATCATCTATGTAAATAAACACTCCATCAATATCAGAATAATTAATAGTACTGTATCTTTGAAAGACTTCCGCTGCATTGACTACTTCAAAGAGCAAACGAATAAAAACATAAGTACAAAACATTGTTGAAAACGCACAATACTTGACATTCGTCATCAAGCTCTATTTGCCAAAATGAGTCCTTTAGGTCCAATACAGAAAAAAATGTTGAGCCTTTTAACTTACTTGATAAATCCGATAATGTTGGTAATTGGTAACTCTTCCTTACGATAGTTTTATTTAAACCTTCAGGATAAATACATAAACTTAATGTCCCATTTGGTTTTTCTACGATGATCAACTTATTAACCCACTCACTTGACTAATTTGTTTTAGTTAAAATACCAAGTTTACACAATCTGACTGGTTCTAATTTTAAACTCTCTATCAACTTCAATGGTATTTTATGAGGAACTGACACTGGTGTTACATTATCCTTTAATTTTACACTATATACACCAGGAAATTTGCCAATACCATTGAATACATGCCTATATTTTCGTGTCAGTTTAGTCTTGGCTTCCTCATTGCACTGAACATTACAAACCATGTTGCTTACAATTAATACTAACTTAACACATGTCTGAAGTCCTAAAATTGAAACTTAATCTTTCTTTATTATAATAAAATTTTCTTGATACCTGTTTTGATTGAAGTTGACCAATAATTATGTCACACCAACCACATCAATTTTAGAACCATCATAAGCATGCAGGTTAACTCGAGTTGAGCATAATGCTTTTTTACAACTTAGTTTGTTATATTCTGAAAGTGACAAAATAATTACACTACAACCAGTGTCCGACTTAAAATTGAATTCTTGACCTTGTACCAAAATTTTTTCATTCCATGTTCATTCATTAAATTGCTGACCCACTTCATCTATCTTAACGACATGAAGAAAACTACAAAAATAATAATAATCATCATGACTGTCACTAATGATAGATATGTTTGCTTTAAGTGACATACTTCAGCAAAGTGATTAAATTTATAGCAAATGTAACACCTTTTACCTTTTGCTGGACATCTCGATTGATCAGGTACTTGATGATAACCACACCTTAAACACTGGCAGACATTGCTAGTTTTCCGCCTCGTAGTGGTGAAGACTGGCGAAACGAAGCTCTCTTCAAACTATCCCGGCTTACACTATGTCCACCTCGTAATAAGGGAGGCTGGCGAGCCAAAGCTCTCTTCGAATGATCCTGGTTCACACTGCGATTTGTAAACTGCTGAATCATCTTTACTTGCGCAGGATCTGATGACTGTAGTCGCTTTTCTTTCGTTGAATTTTCTTGATATTCTTCAAATCCAATTTCATCAACACACTGCCTACTATTCCGCACTTGTTTTTCTTGTTCTTTCGTTATCTTCGCCATCATTAATATCTTAATTGAATCTTACAAGCTAACTTCACCTTTTTCTAGTAACTTCCTTTTAGTTTCCTCATTAAAGGTCCCTAAATATACTTTATCGTTCACAAGCTCTTCATTACACTTAAATTTGCAATTTTGTGCAAGATATTTAACATCAGTCGAAAACGAGTCGATCGACTCACCTTGTTGCTGAAAACGTTAATAAAATGAAATCTTGCATAAAGATTACATTTATTCGGATTTCAGTAATCCGAAAACTGTTTAACAACACATTGAAGAGTCTCTTCCTTACCATTAAAGCCAAATGTGTTATATACTGTTATGGCTTCTTCGCCGATGAAATTCAACAAGACGGCGATCTTTTTGCTTCTGTGACATTTTCATACGCATTAGCTGCAAAGTAAATTTCAAAAGCTTGATAAAACTTTTTCCAATTCTCGGCAAGATTTCCTGCAAGTTTCAATTTCTCGGGCACATTGAAACTGATCATGTGGAACAACTAAAATAGATCATTCCAAGTACAAAACAATCCTTAGCATACCGACTGCGCCATGCAGTATAATAAAAGTACAGGTTAAAACTAGTTGCTTTATCGTCACTCTCACTTGTTGCTTGCTCGACATCCAAACCAGAACAACCTTGGTCCTAAGATGTTACAAATAACATAATATTATAATACCAACCTGATGATATTATAGTCATAGAACCTACAGATAGAATTGCGGGAGGGAGGGGCAGTTGGGTAAGGGGGTTGGGGTGATGATGCGGGGTGTAGGGGTGCTTTGTTTTGCTTAAGTAGTATGAATATCAATTGACATGTGAGTTTTTTCGCTGGAGTAGTGTTGTTCCGATGGTGTACGCTATGTTTGATAGTAGTCGAAGAGTCTTGCATATGAAAGTATCCAGAATAATTTATTAGTTTTTAAATGAATGATTGATTTTATCGGAAAATCTAAAGACATTTAACTAAGTAGGTAGAAGGGTGAATGTAGTCTATGGAGTTCTATACGAAATAATGTCCGTGTAGTTATAGTAAAAATATTAATAAAAAATGGTTTTAAATAATTTATATACTGATTTTATTGAGAATCGATAGGATATAGCTAAAAAGGGAGTGATGTTTAAGTAGCATTCATTAATGGCATTCAAATAAAGTTTTAAATTATAACAATATTTATATTTGTAAAAAAATATCGATTAATTTTGAAATTGATGGCCAATACGTAGTCGCAATCGATGGTCATTACTTCTCAGGGTCATCTAGATGTTATGTGAAGACATAGATGTCATGCTGGTTTAGTGAGAATTATGAAGGAAATATTATTTACATAATGGATAAGAAGGTAGTGGTAAAGTAAGGGAAATGGAGGGAGGAATTCATCACGTGACTAACGGCAAATTAAAATACTTGCTGGGTAGAGATAATAGGGGAGAAGGTATGGTGTTTTTATACATACATGTGAAATGTGGTGTGGGGAGTCAGTGTGTCGATGGAGCTCGTTCGGGCATGATATGTCGGTGACGTTTTATTTAGTTTAAATAATTTTTATATAAAAATTTTTTATTAAATACTCGGGCGAGGCTTCACACACCGAATCATGTGCCAGAACCGACATAATCATTGAAATGACTTGTATTATACTTAATTGAATTTCGGTAATAACTAACGGAAGAACGTATTTTCCGATTATTGGTTTAGGAGGAATCAATGGATCTGTAAATGTCTGCATTTGCCAACTTTGAGGGGGTGGTAGGAGAGGGAAGTTCCATGGGGAGTAGTTTGGTCTTTTGGGAAAATATTCTTCTAGTATTGGTATATCATCTAGGAAAAAAATTGCTTTACCCGAATTATACCCGACATTCGATGTTTTTTGTCCTTTATTGACTGGGCTAAATAGTCATTAGTTTGGTAAACAGGCCTAGCTGCTAACACAGAGGAATCTACTTTAAAATATCTTGTCAACGATTAGAAATTATTATTGCTGCCAGTTAAAAATTGCTTAAAATTTTTCGAGCAGATTGAATAGTTCGAACCAAATCAATATAAAAAAGAAACCCTTAAGTGCGTCAGTTTAATTCTGCAATGCTCCATGTCTTCATGCATTACTGCCACTGCCATAGATCTCCCTTTAATAGGGTGATTCAGTATTTTTAAAAATCACATGCTTATTTAACACTGTAGAAATCGTTAACACTTACGTCAAGATTAATTCGTAAGTAAAAAAGGTAGCATTAAGACGCAACAAATAGAAAAGTTAAGCGTACTCATGTGAGATTAAGTGCTCTTTATTTGACACTCAGATAACGTATGTTAATAAGAACTCCAAATAAATTAAAAATGTATGTCAGGTTCGTAATTGTTTAAACATATATTTATTTTATGTTGAAATTTGTATTGCCTTTAAGCACCGGACTCCAATGATTGGATTCCTCAGTACTTCATAATTGCCTTTGGGAGATGCCTTAGGGGATTTTAGTAGGCCTATACATACATTTATCTTCTTGCTCTACGTCAAAATCGGTAGTTTTAATCAATATCTAAAACACAAAGATTCCAAATCGATATTCGGCTGAGTTTTTAGCATACTATTATTAAAAGTTTATATCGTAGTATTTATACATTAAGTGTGTGAAAAAGGCCCTATTTTCGCACATAAAATGAGGCTTAATAAAGTCTTGATCTAAAAAAGTTTATGTTTGTTTCCTGCTGGTTTTTGCGGTGTGTTTATCTGATTCGTTTATTGCAACTAAGGAATTATTCAAATGTTTTTATAGTGTAATTTTATATACATAATAAAATATTAAATATACAAGTCTTATTACCAATAAAGAATTATACCAACAAGATACATGTATTTATTATAAATGTCCAAAATTAATTATGCTGCCACAGAGTTGAATGACCTGTCTCTACCAAACATATTATTTAATTTCGAAAGTCACAGTTTCTTTAAATGTAATAATTTACGAAATTTTATCTCTTAGCATAAAGGATTTTTACTTTGTGTAGCCAATAGGTCTTCAAACGCCAAACTTAATTGGGGTTCATTGCTGCTCTTTTAGAAGCCCCAAAAATTTGCCGGTTTAAAACACTAAATTATTGTTAATTATTGTTATGTTGCGTGCTGGATGTTGCACGAGACTCATGTTACTAAAGGAAATGTGAAGACCGGTTAATACATCATTTCTGGGGGAAACCGATTACGAAACCTGTCTGGAAGACGCCTCACACTTAGCCACCATGATAATACGTCCCCATGTGTCGCGAGATACGTAGGCCTGCGGCGTGTTATATTTTTGGGCGAAGTGATCCTGCTGCTAATGAGATAATAGTTATTGTATTTAGTGTATTTCTACGAATAATGGAATGGGCCACGAAACGTTCGAGTTAGGTGTGTGAACTAGTTCATGTACGCCTTGGCTGATGCACCTAGGAGGAATAATTAAGGCTGTGTGGTGTGTCACTGTAGTTCAGTGCAGTTATTGTAGACTATAAAGTTAAGAGTATGTATACGTTGGAGTTAGTGTAGTTCGCATTTAATCGTAAGATTTATTAAGTCAATTGGAAATAATATTTTAGTTTTTACAAGGTTCAATGAAAATTTTCTCTTAAATTAATAATGACATTTCTGGCGTTGGTTTAAGCGTAATATGTATATTTTACTGACTCATTTAGTATCTCAGGAAAATCTCGCGTAAGTTATTCGTCTACGACATCTGAAATTTTATTTCACTTAAAGTTACAAGTGGAAATTTAAATGCAGACAGGCGCAAGGAATTGGGATAGTTCAATTATGTGTTTAGTGCCTAAACACAGATAAAGTGATTGCACACAATTCAAATGTCCCGTGATTGACAACATTGCAGGTATTCTGAATGCTATTTCAGAGGTCCCATAAGCCTGCATATGCCTCAATACTGAATTTAAGACCAGTAAATACATATATTCGAAATATGATTTCTGTGAGTGGCGTTGATAGGTTCCTGTTTATTTACACAAGTTTAATAATTAATAAAGCTGTTCGGCATGAATTGTAGCATCATGATTCTACCCTTTTGTGTTGTATATGGTTCGGGATGAATTTAAAACTTTTTAAACCCTAATTACTTTATTCGTTAAGTAATTTTCAGCCATTCTTTAATATAAACAAAAGTATAGCCTAACCAACAATGGAAGTGTATAATTGTTCCGTTATAAAAAACTAAGGTTTAAAGTCACAATATAAAATATTTTAAATCATTATTCTAGAAAAGCTAATATTAAAAACTGCTCAGTTCATTGCGAACCACCTATAGTAAATATGAACTTAATAGGTTATATTGAAAATATATACCGATTTGGCGTGTAAATCTGTGTTTGTTTAGTACTTAGTAATTTTTAATTCGCTGTGTGGTTGCATAACATTTTAACTAATAGGAAAAGTTTTTTTTGATTTCATATGTTTTGAATGTGATTGTTGGTTGTGAAAGAGAAAACGAGAAACTGTGGTAGAGAGCCTAGCCAGATTTTTCCTTTGGCAAATAATAATTTTGGATGCCCCTTGTTGAAATATTATAATACAATCTACACTCGTAATATTTCAGTTATTTCGGGCAATTATGCATTTTGTGTAACACATATTTTAAAGAACATTATGATTCTCAGACAATGTGATCTTTAGTTTGTGGTACAGATATGTTATAATATTATATAAATATGTTAAAACTGCAGCGTTGATTAATCATTACTATTTTGCAGGTTGGAATAAGAAGACTGCTAAATAACAACACATATTTAGCGGCCTATCCTCTTCACGAAGGCAGATACGATAAAGATACGGAAGGGTTTGTTCTGGACAGAAGAGTAAGTATAGAAAATTGTAACTACACTTTGCATGTTTGATTAACGCTATTTTGACCAGTAATTATGCTCCAAATATATTTTCAGCTTTTTCATTTATAGTTACCTAGAACATTAGAAAATCCTAATGCAAATAACAATATCTTAAGCTGAATAATCACTCTTCAGTATGTGTGCTTAGCCCTGCATTCAATGTTTACCTGTAATGGGGTTGATAAGTTTTTTTATGCAGTGGATAATCATTATTTAAAATGCCACACATGCTACGTCGAATTTACTACTTGAATAGCTACATTACAGTCCACATGCCGAACTTTAGTGATGATATTCTGTTCTCTTGTGTTATCAGTGAAGCAAAGCGCGTAATTTATAAACTAAAATATTTCTATTTTCCAAAATGTGCCTTGTCCAGTCATGATTATTTATTCTTGTTACATTGTAAATTATTTATCTTTTAAGGATATTTAATGTTGTCCATGAGTGTATGAAAGAATTTCTCTTTGCATACTCGTATAGTTTGTCGTAAAATATTGTTAGCTGTTTCATACAGTTAGTAGCTGTCAAAAATCAGTTTCTGATATACCAGTAGTAATATAGGGTTTACTAAATATCTGCCAATTAGAGTACATAGATATTGCCAGTCCTCGAGCAAACACCATTTTTCGTTCTAAAAAATGACACCTAAAAATAATCCCCTAAAATTATCGAAATATTGAGGCAGTTGATTCACATGTCCGTATCAAGAAATTGTTACAAAATCACCGCAAAAACGAGATAAAAGAAGTGTTGTTAAAATTTTCGGAATGCAAATGACTACTGTAAATATACAGGATGTTCCGGGAGTAGATGTCAATAAGAGGCGGGTGATAGAGGAGCCCAAGACCAACCAATTAAATCCTATTTGTATAATGCGATTGGCAACCACCTAAAAGTTATGAATTTTTAAAGAAAATTCGACTATACTCTACCCTGAGCTAAGCATTTACTGATGGTGGAAAAAGTAATGGTCCATGTGGAACGAAATTTATACACATCAAATGTGATTAGTGTCGTCACATTTAAGAACACATTTCACGTCACTGAGTGTACAGCTTCGTGGGGTAAAAAAAATAACTTTCACAAATGTTGTGTTTGGTTCTGAAAGATGCCTCTAGTTTGCTCGAGGTAAAAAATTACTAGCAGGTCACATAAATGACCACCCGCCATTGGGAAAACTGCCCCAGAGTATGGCCAATTATTTAGTAAAACCAGTACTTTATATTAACAAACTTCGGTGCAGTATATGTGAAAACATAATGTAATGCAGAAGATTCATGCCATGTAAAATCAACAATGAGGTTCAAATTAGCATGTGATTAAATAATAAAATGTAACTTTATTTAAATAAAAATATTACACAATGTTTGAAATTATTAAAATGTATTTTGAACGTAAAGTGTATATTTTGTGAGGATAAAATGCTATGCTATTAATAAAAGTGGTAATAGTCAGTTATTTAATAAAATAAAATTGATGTTATCGAAATAGAAAGTGAAGATAAACGAATTTCATCACCAGACATCTTTACGTAGTTGCTGCTTCATATTCAAAGCGGCCGCGATTATGTAGAGGCTAGTGCGCTCGCCTCCCATCATAACGAACTGGGTGTAATTCCTGAATATCCTCACAGACAGATTATCTGCATTTTATTAACAATACCACATCTTTGCATACAGACTCTTTGTTAGTAAGCGGTTCATCTAGGATGTACAGTTGTGTACAATCACCAACATGTCTTGCAGCAAATCATATGACACCCTAACAAATACGCCTTTTGTCGAGAATCATTGCAAGTTCTTGATCCGAAGGAAACGAAATGAATGTAATGGAGCGATTTGTGCAGCTCTTGACAGCAATGTCTTCTAAGCCGATGAACGTGCCAGCCCCTTTAGCGAAGTCGGTAAAGCGTCGGTCTGTAGTGCGAGGGGTCCCTGGTTCGCATCTGGGCCCGGGCATGTTTGTTGTGTTGTCCTTCACTTGTATATAAAATTTTAAAAACTATAAAAAGTTAGTAAAAATAGTGTCATTAATCATATAAATAAATTTTTTTCTTCAAATCTAATCGAATAAATTTTTTTCCAGGACTTAACATTTTCATTTCTTCGTATATAATATTTATATATCCACTGTTAATATCTTCTAAAACACTATTCTTAACTTTTTGAAGATATCTATCAGGTAAAAATAATAATGCTCGAAAACCATATTTTGTATGTATCATTTTAGCGTTATTTATTAAATATGGTACGTCTATTGTGAGTTCAGAAATGTTCATACATTATTTTTTCCCAATTGACATGTTCAACGTCGATTCCATTTTTTCTCTCGAGTTTTATTTTATCTCTATTTATGAAAAAGTTCTTTTAACTTTTAAAAATAAAATGTATTTTTAAATTATAAATTATTGTTTTTGATTCTAATGAAATTTTATCCTTATAAATAGAGATTAAAAAACTCGAGAAACAAAATGACTTATGTTTGGTAAATTTTCAAATTTTCAAATGATACCATTGTAATAGAAAAACCTTTACCAAAAAACTAATTAGATGTAAAATTTGCACCAACCCAATTTGTTAGTCATTTAAGATGCGAAAACCATAAAAATGGTTGTGTATTATGGAGGGGGCATATGAATGTTATTATGAACCCATTTTTGACGCAGAACTAGAAAATTAATGGCAAGCAAGTTATGAACCAGAGTCATTAATTATTTAATATAGCAGTAAAAGAAATAGGAAAATATGACACACAAGGTTATCATTTAGAGATAAATGTTTTACCGAAAACGTTACAAAATATATTCAGGATGGTTATTATGCATTTTTAAATCTATTATTTTTGAAAATATTAAACTAAAAGCTAAAGAAAAATTTATTCATTAATTTTTCAAACTCTTTATCTACACTTTCAAATAATTGGCCAATTTCTTCGAAATTAGATTCTTCAGTCCCGTACTGATCTAAAATTGTTAATATTGTCAGGATTGTAATTCCCTAAAATAGTTAAGAACATTTATATTAAAGAAAATTATATTTTATTTATAACAGATGGTTGATCACAACCACCTTTCCCAGCAAGAAGATTAGTCATACTACAGCAAACCAGACTCATTTTTATTTACAAGAAAAAATTAATTCATACGTTCCAATAAATGTTAATATATTACTATTTCTATCATGATATTCTATTTCATATTCATGAAAATTTTCGTTTTGATTTAAAACACAAAACGTACGAAAACTGCAACTCAAATATTTAAAATTTTACATCTTCCCAGATTTTGGATTTCATATCTCCTTTATCAGTAGCTATAGAGATATTAAAGTAAACTTTTTCTTCCCAAACAAAACCGTCAACAAAAGGAATTTTATAATCAATGTAATAACTGTAAAAAATTCTAATACTTGTGACAATTAGTAAATAAAAGAAATACTAAAACTCCATAAATCTTTTTGCTTAGTTCAACACAGTCTAATTACATTTTATACACACATTTCCATATTTGAATTATTAAATTTGACGATTCTTTTTCTAAGTTTTTCAGCGTACTTACTATAGAAATATTATTGCACCGTACATGTGCCTATTATTTAGCGAAGCTAAATCAATTACCTGCAAGGTGCAATTAAACGATGTCAAACTATCCATATTTATTTACTTTTAAATAAATAATTAAATTTAATCATGTTTTCATTTCTAATATTGCTGTTATTCCAGAAGAATCAAAATCAATTAATTTTCCATTCTCATTTCTTATTTCAAAAACAAAATTTTTCAACTTACATGTGTGTTTTGGAAAAAAGTTTGGATAACTAGGTTCGTAAAGAATTGTTTCGCCAAAAGAAACACTGGGCTTAAATGATGCAATAATACTAGTTTATCTATGTGAAAATTCGTCATGTTTTAAAATATATTAATTTGCCAAATTACAGTGAATATTTATTTTTTCAAAGGGAGTAATATTGGGAATTGTATCATCTTAATAAATTTTATAATTTTCTAAGTGTTTCGTAAAACCTAAAACTTCACCAATTGAATCTTCTTTATCGAACAACAGATCAATAACACATTTTACTTTCATTCTATTCCTTATTTTAATTGATTCGATAGATATATTATTGATTTTTTTCTCACCGTCAGAAATCTTACTAAACACAGGAATTGTTTTAGTAACTTTTTCAAGATCTTTCACGTTATATTGTCCAATTGGAATTTCTATAATATTTTTCCACCCTATCTATAAAATATAACTTATTATATTCCTGTGAAATATTAGGTGTTAAATATGCAGCATAAAATTGAATTAAACCCACAGAATGTTCTTCTATCTAAAGGATAATAATATTTAAAATTTCTTTCTTACCCGACGACTTAAAAACTTTACTTATTTAATATGAAAAATTTATACATAAATAAATAAAGCTGCAATGGAACATGATTTAGCTTACTACGACTAAATTACTGACTAAAGGATTTATTGGTTTGCTTCCTTGTTATAATCATTCTTATAATTTGGTTCCAGGGTCATGGTAATTATATCCTGGAGCACGTAATTTGAATGGTAATGAGTAAATAATATAATTTTATATTCCTTATCCATAATGTTATGATTCCCAAAAAGATGAAAGACTTGTATTTAATATTTTAATAAGACATAGAAAGAATTCCTTTAGGATTATTTACAACAAAATTATGAAATTTATTATTCAACATATCCATTATTCCTACTTTTTCATTGTAATAATTATTATTTACAGCATTTACTTCATCATATATAACTAAAGTTGATCTATAAGTTTTCTAAAAACATCCTTCCAAATATATTTATTGGAAGATTATTATATTTTTGTACCACTTCCAGATATTGGTGATTTTGTCAAAATTAATTTTGTGGTGTATTTCGAAGTGATTCTGAATGTAATTTTTAGTTAAATTTCTTACAAATTGGTTTATTTATATTCAAGTATTTCCAACTCCTTTTTGAATTTATTTGTTTACTTGGATTCTCTTATTGAAATCCAACATTTGTTGCTAAAACAATTCTTATATAATTTGCATAATCTTCATGAGTAAAATAATCTTCAAGATCTGTTTTAAAATTTTTTGCTAATAATATGGAAAGCCCTTCTGTTTATTCATATTAATTATTTTCAATAATTAAACTACCATCTTAAAAAAAACTTTTGTGTCACCAATATAAAAATCATGACCATCGCCACGTAACCATATTTTTCGTTAATAACATTAAGTCTTTAAGAAATATCTTTACCAATATTTATATTAGATTATTTTAGTGGTTTAAACCCCAAATTTTGTTGAGGTTCATCTTATGAAAGTAATCGCCTTTTGAAAGATGTTTCGTCTGGTGTTAATGGCTAACCTAAGTATTAAACAGCAACTGGAACAAGTTATTTGATTAAATTATTATTCTCATTTGAAACATTCTCTATTTTTTTTTTACCTAAATTATCAATTGCATAAATCATTGTTTGTTCTTGTTTTTATTTTTTCATAAGTTTCTTTGCACTGTTATTTAAATATTTAAAAATGTTCAGTTAACTGTCGTTTTCTTAACAAATTATATCTAGTTTTTTTTTCCATTGTCGTTTATACATAAAATAAAAATAAATAGTAAAAAACGAATATTCAAATGGATCAAATGGTTGTTCAAAGGGTTCAAATGGTTCAAATGTTTATTTAAATGGTTCAAACAGCTGTGCAAAAATACATTTTCAACAACTAGATTCAGTTTCTTGGACGTACTCCATTGCAAAATTGAATGACTGTCAAAGAAAACTAAACAAATAAAAGAAAACCATAAAATAAGCAGAGTATGTTTAGTCAGCAAGATACATACACAACATGAAATTCCAAGATGGAATCGGGTAAAAAAAAAAACAAGGAACAAACAGATAATAAATGAAATTAGTAACAAATAAAAAACAAATAACATGCGACACAACGATGAGACGAAACAACAAACACAGTAGATCAGACACGAACAGAAAAATAACAAAAGAACACAACAAGTAGACGAGACAAAACGCAACAAATATCAGACATATACACACAAGACAAACGACACGATGAAGAGACGAAACAAAACACAGTAGTTTTACAAACAGACAGTGTTACGACGTTTCGGGACCTGGAATCTGTTCCCGTCATCAGGTAGACACACAGGGTTCAGGAACACGAGTGCGACTGATACAGGCCACGGCACCTTCGTTGCGATGAAAATGGCGGCACCTCCCGGCGCGCAGCTCCGCAGGAGCATGATGTTCACGCCACGACAGCCACAGCACGAGCTGATGAGGAAACTCCGCCGCCGTTTCCTCATGTGTCATCCGAGGCCGGGCTGTCGCGAGACCGAAAGCCGAAGCTTCCATAACTCGCTGGGTGTTTGTAAAATCAAATGCACCCCGACAGTCTAGTTACAAATCATTGGAACGGCGGCGGGGCTCGTGTAACTGTTTTAGCTGGGCTCCGGACCCGTATTTAAGACTGGAGGGGGGTTGTTGCTATTAATAAAATTACGTGTTTGTGTCAGGGGCGTCATTTGGGGCTACAGGGGGGGGGCAAATGCCCCCCCCCTGGATTTGGAATTTTATGTGTATAAATATTGTTTGTGTATTTTTAAATGTAAATAATGCTAACTTAAGGACATAAAACTGAAGTTTTATTATTAAAGTATCTCATTTATACATGCTTAATTAATAAAAAAGATGCAACGAGGTCACTGTCGTCAGAAAACAAAATCTTGCCCCCCCCCCCTGGAAAAACCTGAAATGACGCCCCTGGTTTGTGTAAACGGCGGGGGAGTTAAGCTCCCCTCCAGCTAGGCTGGAGTGATGTAGTGTCGTGATGTCTGTATAGTGAAGTGAGTGTTGTCAGCAAGTGGCTAGCTAAACTCGTGTAGTAGTAGTGCGTGAGTCCCTACGACCATGAGAGCCGCTCCAATCAATCCCAGCCTGCTAACTGAGGATCAGGCCTGACACTCCCATGGTTATTTCATCGTGTATTCGTTTGTGACAAGAGGAGAGAAAACCCTTAATATTTGTTAGTGAGCGCTGAACTGT